>ONZH01000204.1:0-39567 GCA_900303285.1 Rhinella marina | reverse complement strand
TATCCTGAGAGTCAGCAACACTGTATGGACCAAGGAGCTACTTTAAGGGGGCTGTCCCACAAAAAATATTGTATAGTTTTCCAATCGGCACCTGAATCTGAATGCTTTTGTAATTGCATGTAATTAAAAATTTTGTAAAGCCGCTGAGTTATTCAATAAAATGTGTGTGTACCTGATCTTTGTTTTTTTTCTTCTTTATTTGTCTGACTTACTGAGATGGCCGCACGTGCTCAGTTTCATCCTTCAACTGCCTCCTGAGTTGAACCCAAGCAGAAAAGACATGCCTCCTAAGCTGCAGAAGAAAAGACAATACCCTTGAGCTGTTAGTGTGATATAAATCTAGCAGAGCAATGAATGGGGAGATCTCTGGATCCATGTGAGGTACAGGGCTAGTTATAGCTTTTTTAGAAAGAGATTAGCTGGCCGGGTCACATGTCACTGGGTGCTATAAAACACCCGGTGACATGTGAACAGGCCAGTGTTAGACAGGGAGAGCTGCTCCATGCAGGGACAGACAGTGTAGGGAGAGAAGCACACTAGACAGGGATAGAAATCGCTAAACAAAGACCCAAAAGCCCTTTTAAGGGCTATTATATCTGGCACAAACCTACATTTTATTATTTTGGAGGACTTTAAAGGTGGTGAAAATAGCTCTTCCTGCTCTTCCAAAAGACCAAAGTCCATTGTGAAATACGTCTGCTTTTTTTATTTGGGTGGCAAAAAAAACTCAAGTGTGCCCTGTCAGTAACGCTAGGTGCACAGCGTATTACAACCGTTCAAAAGTCTATGTAGCTGACATCTGTTGTTACATTTAATACCGTTAATTTAGGCCACGGCTCCTCATTTGCGTCTGCAGTTTAATTTGCCCAAGGAGGGAATTAAACTATAGGGATAGGATTTGGGTAGGTAAAAAGATTGTTCCTGTTCCAAAAAGACCAAAGTCCATTATGAAATACGTCTGCTTTTTTTTTTTTTTGGGTGGCAAAAAAAACCCAAGTGTGCCCTGTCAGTAACACTAGGTGCACAGCGTATTAGAACCGTTCAAAAGTCTATGTAGCTGACATCCATTGTTACATTTAATACCAATAATTTAGGCCATAGTTCCTCATTTGCGTCTGCAGTTTAATTTGCCCAAGGAGGGAATTAAACTATAGGGATAGGATTTGGGTAGGTAGAAAGATTGGTTCTGTTCCAAAAAGACCAAAGTCCACTGTGAAATAAGTCTACTTTTTTTTTTCTTTTTGGGTGACATAAAAACCCCCAAGTGTGCCCTGTCAGTAACGCTAGGTGCACAGCGTATTACAACCATTCAAAAGTTTATGTAGCTGACATCCGTTGTTACATTTCATACTGATAATTTAGGCTGCAGTTCCTCATTTGCGTCTGCAGTTTAATTTGCCCAAGGAGGGAATTAAACTATAGGGATAGGATTTGGGTAGGTAGAAAGATTGTTTCTGTTCCAAAAAGACCAAAGTCCATTGTGAAATACGTCTGCTATTTTTTTGTGGGTGGCAAAAAAAACCCAAGTGTGCCCTGTCAGTAACGCTAGGTGCACTGCGTATTACAACCGTTCAAAAGTCTATGTAGCTGACATCCGTTGTTACATTTAATACCAATAGTTTAGGCCGCAGTTCCTCATTTGCGTCTACTCTATAACGTTTGCGCATTCAGAATATTGGACATTCGTTTAAATTTTTCTGATCATACAGTTAATAAAAATCTGCAGTACTGTAGTTGTGACCAAGTTGCATATATATTATACAATATGCGCAAGGCGAGCACTAAGGGACGGGGAAGTGGATGTGCTGCTGATGGTGAACGCAGAGGCCATGGTTCTGGGCGCGGTGAAACTGTGCCTGCTGGCAGAGCCCAAGAAACAAAGTCATCCACAATTCCTAGTTTCATGTCACAGTTTGCAAGGCGGCGCAAGACACAAATCTTGTCGCCACACAAGTGCGAGCAAGTAGTCGGTTGGATTTCAGCTAATAATTAGTGATGATCGAGCACCCCGATGTTCGGGTGCTCGGATGCTCTGGCCGAACACTAGGTGGTGCTCGAGTGCTTGGCCGAGTACCCGAGTATAATGGAAGGCAATGGGAGAAGACCAGGCACCCGCTGCTCTGCAGAGGGGAGGGTGTCTTGTCCATAGGGAAATGTCAGAAAATGGTGGAAACACCACAGAAATGGTTAGGGAACAGCATGGGGAGGATGTCTGGATGCTGCTATTAAAGATGATGGCCAACTATTACGCCACTTTTACGGAATGACAAAAATACCCCCAAAAACCCAAGATAACATCGATTTTACAGAAAATATTGTTAGGAAACATAGATTTACTTGTACGTTAAGCGCAAGTGCTGCCAAAAATGTCACGGATGAGGCACTCCCATACAACCGGTATATCATATAAAGGAGAGCCTCATTCACATTGTGGTATAATTGTGGGACTCCGACACTCATAAAGCCTATGCACTAAGGGAAAGGGCTGCTAAAAATTACAAGGATCAGGCACTCCAATACACCATTTATTACACATAAAGTAGGGCATCAGACACACCCGTTAAAAATAATTATTGATGGCCTGCTACTGACAATAGGGGTGACATTCTGCTGCTGCGCAGACCGTCTAAAAAATGTAAGAGTGACACTCTGCTGCCGAGCTGACTGTCCAAGAAATTTAAGGGACACATGCTGCTTCCACCACACCGCTAAGAGTCGCTGACGACTGGTGAGCTGTGCGGCTAACAAATTCGGGTTCAGGCCCAGCTGGTGGACTTCTAGGGCAGCCTAATAAGCTGTTTCATATGATGGAAGAAGAGGAGGAAGAGGACGAGAAGAGGAAGGGGTACATGATAATACAGTGTATTCAATACACCCTAAAAGCCAAATTTAAGGTTCCTTCATGTTAAGCCGCTTTCCTCTGGTGGAGTACAGAAGTCAGGGGCAATCCAGGCCTTGTTCATTTTGATAAGCATCAACCTGTCAGCATTGTCAGTTGACAGGCGGATGCGCTTATCAGTAATTATGCCCCCAGCTGCACTAAATACCCAGTCAGAGAAAACGCTGGCGGCAGGGCAGGCCAGCACTTCCAAGGCGTAGAGCGCCAGTTTGTGCCACGTGTCCAGCTTAGACACCCAATAATTATACGGCACAGAGGGATCGCTGAGGACGTTGACACGGTCAGCTAGGTACTCCTTTACCATCTTCCAAAACTTTTCCCTCCTTGTCACACTAGGTGAGGCTGCTGGCGGGGTGTCATAAAACTGTCCCAGGCCGTGGAGAGTGTCGCCTTGCCTTTGTTGGAACTGGTGTGTGTTCCCCTCGTCTCCCCTGCTCGGGTGGCCAAGGAACTACGTACTCTGCCGCCAGCGTTGTCAGATGGAAATTTGTGGAGCAATTTTTTGACAAGGGACTTCTGGTATTGCATCATTTTACTTGTCCTCTCCACCAAAGGAATGAGAGATGGGAAGTTCTCTTTGTAGCGGGGGTTGAGAAGGGTGAACAACCAGTAATCCGTGTTGCCTAATATGCATATAACGCACGGGTCACGGGAAAGGCAGCCTAGCAGGAAGTCAGCCATGTGTGCCAGAGTCCCAACAGACAAGGCTTCACTCTCCCCACCAGGAGCATGACTCTCAATATCCTCCTCGTCCTCTTCCATCTCTTCAGCCCATCCACACAGAAGAGATGGTGTAAACGTGATATGCCTACCCTGTGTAGCGGTGGCAACCGTCTCCTCCTCCTCCTCCTCCAATTGGCGCTGAGAAGACAAATCGATGGTGCTCTGGTTATCACCTTGTGTAGGGTCTTCCACCATTTCCACCTCTTCCACACGCAGTGCATCAGCCTTTATTGTGAGCAGTGAGTTTTTTAGCAGACACAGAAGTGGGATGGTTATGCTGATAATGACATTATCGCCGCTCACCATCTGTGTAGATTCATCAAAGTTGCGTAACACCTCACAGAGGTCAGACATCAATGCCCACTCATCGCTTGTGAAGAGCGGAAGCTGACTAGAAAGACGCCGACCGTGGTGAAGCTAGTATTCTACTACTGCTCTCTGCTGCTCACAAAGCCTATTCAACATGTGTAAGGTGGAATTCCATCCCAAGACATATTTCACAATGGACTTTGGTCTTTTTGGAACAGTGACAATCTTTCTACCTACCCAAATACTATCCCTATTGTTTAATTCCCTCCTAGGGAAAATTGAACTGCAGCAGCAAATGAGGAACTGCAGGCTAAATGAACGGTATTAAATACAGATGTCATCTACATAGACTTTTGAATGGTTGTAATACGCTGTGCACCTACCGTTACTTACAGAGCACACCTGGGGTTTTTTTGCCACCCAAAAAAATAAAAAAAGACTTATTTCACAATGGACTTTGGTCTTTTTGGAACAGCGACAATCTTTCTACCTACCCAAATCCTATCCCTATAGTTTAATTCCCTCCTTGGGCAAATTAAACTGCAGCAGCAAATGAGGAACTGCAGCCTAAATGAACGGTAGTAAATATGGATGTCAGCTACAGAGACTTTTGAACGGTTGTAATAGCAAAGTATGTCAGGTATATAGTATACAGAGAGTATCCTACAGCATGCAGCAGCAGCACATGTGGCATTAATGGCAGGCTACCTAGTGCTATTTTCACCACTTTTAAAGTCCTCAAATGTCAGTAAATAAAGGTTTGTGACAGACAGGGTAGTTTCTAGGGAATTTTACCAACAGGGCGAACATTAAAAAAGCACGCCCTCCCCCCTAATCAAATAACACTGACCTAAACAATGTTGTATAGCATGCAGAGCTCAGTAGCCACAACAATGAACAGGCTCAGATGACCACCCTCATGCTCAGATCACCGCCCCATGCTCAGATGACAACCCTCATTCTCAGATCACCGCCCTATGCTCAGATGACCACCTTCATGCTCAGATCACCGCCCCATGCTCAGATGACCGCCCTATTTAACAAAGGTTTGAGACAGCACTCAACGTCGTTCATTCATTGCATTTTATTGGTTTCTGTTGTACATTGGTCGCCAAATTAGTAGCCAAAAGCAACGTTTCGGGCCCTGGTTGGGTGCCCTTCGTCAGGCTGAGTAGCGTGGATACGAGTCCTGTGGCGTCCAGCGGTGGTCAACAATCTCTGCACAGATGACTGCCCTATGCTCAGATCACCGCCCTATGCTCAGATCACCGCCCCATGCCAAGATCACCGCCCCATGCCCAGATCACTGCCCCATGCCCAGATCACCACTCTTCCTCAGATCACCGCTCTTCCTCAGATCACTGCTCTTCCTCAGATCACCGCTCTTCCTCAGATCACCGTCTCATGCTCAGATAACCCCTTCATGCTCAGATCACTGCCCATGCTAAGGTGACACCCTCATGCTCAGATCACTGCCCATGCTAAGGTGACACCCTCATGCTCAGATGACCACCCACGCTCAGGTGACGGTTGGTCCATGTTCAGATGAAACCACCACCCCCATGCTGAGATCATGTGGAGGGGGGATTATTTCACATAGGGGAGATCTGATCATGGAGTGCCTGATTTTTAATGTGTGAGATGAGCACTGAGGGGGGGTATGGGGGTTATTTTGAGGGGCTCTGATGAGGATTTGGGGGTCTTATCATACAACCCCCCCCCATGATCAGTATTTTAATAACAAAAAAAAAACAAAAAACCTCCCTCCTCCAGGCATTTACCTTGCCAACAGAGGACCTTGGTGCTTTCTCCTCAGTCAGGTCATAGTTGAAAGCGCAGCTGGGAGGAGCCAGGAAGGAAAGCTGGCCTCCCCTGCCACTGCCAGCCGGAGGTAAATTAAAGCAGACGCAGCACTTCCCTGGCAGCCGGCTGAGCCGGAGAGGTAATGTGATTAGCAGAGGCGTAGCTAGATGTTCAGCACAGGGAGGGCGAAAATACTTCAGTGGGCCCCCCACTTAGTGGCTTCCCAAACGCACGTTTCCAACTTCACAGGCACATACTACTAGTTATGGTTATAATATTGTATTAGAAATATTACTGTATAAACTTCTAGATCATCTATGCTGATAAGTACAGTACAATAGACTTTCTACATACCCTAGTCTAAATACTCTACCACATAATGCAGTAAAATATAGCAGTAATAGGAGTAAAAAACAAGGGGACTCCTATGTTAAAGGAAACCTGTCCCCAGTTTTTACATCACTAAACTAACAGTCCCCTGCCCCCATCAAACCTCAGATAAGCTTAATGTGCCCCATTAGACCTCATATCAGCGTATTGTGCCCCCATCAGACCTCATATCAGCGTATTGTGCCCCCATCAGACCCCAGATCAGCAGAATGTGCCCCCATCAGGTTTCAGATCATCAGAATGTGCCCCCATCAGACCTCAGATCAGCGTATTGTGCCCCTATCAGACCTCAGATCAGCAGAATGTGCCCCCATCAGACCTAAGATCAGCTTAATGTGCCCCCATCAGACCTCAGATCAGCAGAATGTGCCCCCATAAGACCTCAGATCAGCTTAATGTGCCGCCATCAGACCTCAGATCAGCAGAATGTGCCCCCATCAGACCTCAGATCAGCAGAATGTGCCCCCATCAGACCTCAGATTAACAGAATGTGCCCCCATAAGACCTCAGATCATCAGAATGTGCCCCCATCAGACCTCAGATCAGCAGAATGTGCCCCCATCAGACCTCAGATTAACAGAATGTGCCCCCATAAGACCTCAGATCATCAGAATGTGCCCCCATCAGACCTCAGATCATCAGAATGTGCCCCCATCAGACCTCAGATCGGCTTAATGTGCCATCAGACCTCAGATCAGCGTATTGTGCCCCCATCAGACCTCAGATCAGCGTATTGTGCCCCTATCAGACCTCAGATCAGCAGAATGTGCTCCTATCAGACCTCAGATCAGCAGAATGTGCCCCATCAGACCTCAGATCATCAGAATGTGCCCCCATCAGACCTCAGATCAGCAGAATGTGCCCCCATCAGACCTCAGATTAACAGAATGTGCCCCCATAAGACCTCAGATCATCAGAATGTGCCCCCATCAGACCTCAGATCATCAGAATGTGCCCCCATCAGACCTCAGATCGGCTTAATGTGCCATCAGACCTCAGATCAGCGTATTGTGCCCCCATCAGACCTCAGATCAGCGTATTGTGCCCCCATCAGACCTCAGATCAGCAGAATGTGCTCCTATCAGACCTCAGATCAGCAGAATGTGCCCCCATCAGACCTCAGATCATCAGAATGTGCCCCCATCAGACCTCAGATGAGCTTAATGTGCCCTCATCAGACCTCAGATCAGTGTATTGTGCCGCCATCAAACCTCAGATCAGCGTATTGTGCCGCCATCAGACCTCAGATCAGCAGAATGTACCCACATCAGACCTCAGATCATAAGAATGTACCCACATCAGACCTCAGATCATCAGAATGTGCCCCCATCAGACCTCAGATTAACAGAATTTGCCCCATCAGACCTCAGATCAGCAGAATGTGCCCCCATCAGACCTCAGATCATCAGAATGTGCCCCCAGGGGTGGATTAAGGATCCCATGGGCCCTGGGCAGTTTATAATGCATGGGCCCCTACCCCGCCCACCAAATGCTCCACCCCTGTCCCTCCCCCACATGCTCCAACTTTGCCCCGCCCCCGCACACATTTTGCCTCCTTAAAAAAAATGGTAAAAACACAGCATAAGGCCTTGCTGGGTAACCTATTTAACCCTATGTTGCATCAATAACTAATATAGCCTGAAGGCTATCTTTACATACAAGCAGGATAGGGTTAAAATGGTTACCCAGCAAGGCCTTATGCTGTGTTTTTACCATATTGAGGCAGCAAAAGGCCTTGGTGAGTAACCTTTTTAACCCTATGCTGCTTGAATCTAAAGATAGCCCTTAGGCTATATTAGTTATTGACGCAGCATAGGGTTAAATAGGTTACCCAGCAAGGCCTTATGCTGCCTCAATATGGTAAAAACACAGCATAAGGCCTTGCTGGAAACATATAACCATATGCTGCTTAAATGATGCATGCAGAACTTTTTTGTCTTTTTAACAGAATCTGTGACCCAAACGCAAATGTGAATGGATAGTATTAGACGTATAGCATCAGATGTCTGTCACACAAATACAGAGCCAGAACCAAGTTCTCTACAAAAATACGGCACCAGAACCAAGTTCTCTACATAAATACAGCACCAGAACCAAGTTCTCTACAAAAATACGGCACCAGAACCAAGTTATCTACATAAATACAGCACCGGAACCAAGTTCTCTACAAGTTCTCTACAAAAATACGGCACCAGAACCAAGTTCTCTACATAAATACATCACCAGAATCAAGTTCTCGACATAAATACATCACCAGAACCAAGTTCTCTACATAAATATACTATACTATATATACTCCTGTGAACAAGGCTGGGCTCCTGTGAACAAGGCAGACATAGCAGAGCTGGAGAGGGTTCAGAGGAGGGGAACTAAAGTAATAACTGGAATGGGTGGACTACAGTACCCAGAAAGATTATCAAAATTAGGGTTATTCACTTTAGAAAAAAGACAACTGAGGGGAGATCTAATAACTATGTATAAACATATCAGGGGTCAGTACAGAGATATCTCCCATCATCTATTTATCCCGAGGACTGTGACTGTGACGAGGGGACATCCTCTGCGTCTGGAGGAAAGAAGGTTTGTACATAAACATAGAAGAGGATTCTTTACGGTAAGAGCAGTGAGACTGTGGAACTCTCTGCCTGAGGAGGTGGTGATGGTAAGTTCACTAAAAGAGTTCAAGAAGGGCCTGGATGTATTTCTGGAGGGTAATAATATTACAGGTTATAGTTACTAGAGAGGGGTCGTTGATCGAGGGAGTTATTCTGATTACCTGATTGGAGTCGGGAAGGAATTTTTCCCCCTAAAGTGAGGAAAATTGGCTTCTACCTCACAGGGTTTTTTTTGCATTCCCTGCATCAACTTGTAGGAAAACAGGCTGAACTGGATGGACAGATGTCTTTTTTTGGCCTTACAAACTATGTTACTATGTTACTATGTATATCATATACTATATATCTGTACACATTGCATCTATTATACCTTGTACCTCACATATCAGTACACTGCTGTATATACTATTGCAGTGCCCGGGAGCCAGGAGCACTTAGAAATTGGACATTTGTATATTTCCCCTATGCAAAGTTAAAAACTTCTTACTTTATTTGACCTACAAGGGTTAACGTGCACATTTTATTACTGTGTAACTGCATTTTGTATATGTTTTGATATATACTCTGTTCATTATCACTGTACTTAAATGGCTCTGTGGAAAGGGTTAAATGAATATTGAGAGACTGTTAGAGCTTGGATTATGGAGCTGGTAATTTTCCACTGCTACCATAAGAGAAAAACAGACTTGTTTACCATTATGTTTTGGAGGGAAAAACCCAGACTTGTTTACCACCAAAAATCAGACAGCCTGACCTTTTAACTGTCTGGTTTTAGCTGTTGTTATGTCTGAAAACTTGTTTGTGTCAGAAACACCTGCTGAGTCATTACCATTAACTGCAACATTGTATCTGTTTGTGCTGAGCTTCTCCACTCCACCCCTCCCACTAGAAGGTTCTAGTCTAGCAGACACAGTATATAAGGACAGCAGTCAGAGCCCTTAGTGTTGTTGCAGTTAGGGACCAGTGCTTGAAGAGGAGAATCTGACGGACTACTGAGGGACGAGAAGAAGACAAGGACGGGGATACGCTGCCACAGACCCTGGATCATCAGCCTTGGACCAGGGTACCAGCCTTCTGAAGAGAAAGAGGGACAGCTAGCGCAGGCCTTTCCTCAGCACCAAACCCTTCTTCTGCCAGGGAGGAGATTGGAGAAGCCAGTCCTATGCCTCGCCTGTATTGTTTTGCACCTGAATTCCAGTAAAGAAGCACCCTGGTTTACTGCAGACCCTGACTCTCTGGACTTATTTCCCATTGGGGTGCACCACGCCTTAACAACCCTTCCGGAGAGCAGTAAGACGTGGTGACACCTCGACGGTGTCCAGGGGACCCCAAAGCCGGACACTGCACTATATATCTATACACACTGCATCTACTATACTTTTATAATACATGAGGTATATACAGATATATAGTATATACAGCAGTGTACTGATATGTGAGGTATGAGGTATAATGTAGTGTGTACAGGTATATAGTATATACAGCAGTGTACTGATATGTCAGATACAGCGTGTATTAGATGTAGTGTGTACTGATGTGTGAGGTATAATAGATGCAGTGTGTACAGATATATAGTATATACAGCAGTGTACTGACATGGGAGGTGTGATGTATAAATTACACCTTGTATCTCACATGAGTACACTGCTTTGTATACTATATACCTGTACACACTGCATGTGTTATACCTCATACCTCACATATCAGTACACTGCTGCATATACTATATATCTGTACACAGCGGACGCTGTAGGACATATCGACGCCCGCCTACGAGCCCGACATTGGGCCCCAGCTTTTTCATCATATCTATCTGCGACTATTGGTAAGCGGATCCCCTGTATAGACTTTATATTGCACCTATCTTATTCCTCATTACTCAGCCCTTGATATATTGATAAGATCACTGGGAAATGTGTTACATGTGGCCTCTTGGACAAAGGATTAACCATATACTAACTGTATACTTACCTTAACATGCACTTACTATTACCTAATATACTAGGTGACCTACTTGTCTGTTGGTCTAGATAGCCACTATCATGTATTAGTATAGCTGTTACGTAAATTTTTTGTATGTTGTTCTATGTTTTGTAATGTAACTTTGTTTCATGTATTCCCTGTAAACTAATACTATGTCTATCTATGTTTTTTGTTGTCACAGTCTGAGGAAGGCTCATGTGTTGAGCCGAAACGTCACATTGAGTGATATCTGTCGCAAAATACAAACAAACAAAATAAAAATACTAACCTTGCATCCACCAATATAATCCGGAGTTTTTCTTATATATGTACACACTGACAGGTATAAGGTATAAATGACAGCTTTTACCTCACATATCAGTACACTGCTGTATATACTATATATCTACACACTACATCTATTATACCTCACATACCAGTACACTGCTGTATATACTATATACGTTTACCCACTGCACCTATTATACCTTGTAACTGACGTATCAGTACTCTGCATGTATACTATGTGTCAGGTGTGAGGTATAAAAGATGCAGTGTGTACAGATATATGTGGACGGATATATTATGATTACTGTGAGGTACGTGAGGTATTGGGGGTTGTAGTTAAGGTTCCAGTCAGTTTTAGGGATAGGATTAGAATTAGTGTTAGTATATTAGGGCCAGTATTGGTGTTAGGGGCCAGTATTGGTGTTAGGGGCTAGTATTGGGGTTAGGAGCCAGTATTGGTGTTAGGGGCTAGTATTAGCATAAAGCTACATTTAGACGACCGAAAGTGTTTAGCAGTCCACAAATTGTGGATCTGCAAAACACATTTTGCAGAACACACAGTGCCAGCCCTATATAGAAATGCCTATTTTTGCGGACAAGAATACGACATATGCTTTATATTTTTTGTGGGGCCACGGAATGGAACTACGGATGTGGACAGTACATGGTGTGTGTGTCCACATCTTTTGTGGCCCTATTGAATTGAATGGGTCTGCACTCATTCCGCAAAATTGTGGAACGGATGCAGTCCCAGAAATATGGTCATCTGAATGCACCCTTAGGGCCAGTATTGGGGTTAGAGGCAACATTAGGGTACATTCATATGATCATATTTCCATTAACTTCAATGGGGCTGCAAATCCATAGTTCCACTCCACAGCCCTGCAAAAAAGATAGAGCATGACCTATTCTTGACCGCAATTGCAGACAAGAACAAGCATTTTTATCTTAGGGCTGGGCATGTGCGTTTCACAAAATGTGGAATGCACACAGCCAGTATCTGTGTTTTGTGGAGCCGCAATTGTGGATCGCAAAACAAATATGGTCATGTAAATGAGAAAGTATTATGGGTCAGTACAGTACATTAGGGTTAGCGGTCAATATTAGGGTTAGGGACAGTATTAGAGTTCAGTATTAGGGTTAGGGGGTCCAGGGTAGGGGTCAGTACTAGGGTTAGGGATAGGACAGGGCCAGTATAAGGGGGGGTGGTGAGACAGGGCCAGTATTTGGGGGGTGAGAGACAGGGCCAGTATTTGAGGTCGATACTAGGGGGTCAGGGGCCAGTATCAGGGTTAGGGGTCCAAGGTTAGAGGTCAATAACAGAGTAGGGGTCAGGGGCCAGTACTAGGGTTAGGGGTCAGGCAGGGCCATTATTAGGTGGTCAGGGGCCTGTATTATACTGTATATTATACAGCATGGTATACGGATTATACTGTATATTATACAGCATGGTGTACGGATTATTCTGTATACTATACAGCATGGTGTATGGATTATACTGTATACTATACAGCATGGTGTACAGATTATACTGTATACTATACATCATGGTGTACGGATTATACTGTATACTATACCACATGGTGTACGGATTATACTGTGTATTATACAGCATAGTGTATGGATTATACTGTGTATTATACAGTATAGTGTATGGATTATACTGTACATTGTATAGCATGGTACAGGGATTATAATATATACTGTACAACAAATGCATGGCTGTTACACCATGCCGGACAATATAACCCCTGCGCCACGCTGTACAATATACAGTATGTACAGTGTATGCATATACCCACACACATACATACACATACATATACATACATATACCCACACACATACATAAACACACATACATACACGCACATACATACATACATGAAACACATAAATACTTACTGTTACTTGTCCCTTGTCCTGACGCCACTCTGGAGGGGGCTGGGCCTTGGTCTTCTTCTTTCCCCTCTTGCCGCGCTGCACAGGTCCTTCCCTGTCCAGGACCAGCAGCGCAGCATGAGGGAGGAGGCGAGGCCAGCTGGGAGCGCACAGGAGCGCTCTCAGTACGTTAGGGGGGCCTAAAAGTTGCAGCAGTGAGCGGGCCAGGAGAGGCCCGGAGCGCAGGGACGCATTTTAATGATGCAGAGTAGGGGGCGGGGCCTCCCGTGCGCTCCGGGCCCCCCTGTGCCACCGGGCCCCATAGCAGTGGCGTGGTCTGCCTATATGGGCGGTACACCACTGCTCCTAATGTGATTATAATGGGGGCAATCCGGCCTGTGCCCCCCCCAGGAGGCTGGGCCCCGGGCGGTTGCCCAGATTGCCGTCATTATAATCCGCCTATGTGTGCCCCCATAAGACCTCAGATCAGCCCACCCAGGTTAAAATAAAAACCTTTCTTACCTGTCCTGCGCTGTGGCTGCCCTCCGGTCCGGCGCTCCGATCTCTTCCCTGGCCCGCGCACACTATGACCCGACGCTGCGTGCATGTGGCTGGGTGAGCGGATCTGAGGTCTGATGGGGGTACAGTGTTCATTTTAGGACATGGTCAGATATCAGTGTCAAGTATCAAAATAATGCCAGTGTGATACCTGACCCTGACACCTGACTCTGACACCTGACTCTGGACTTCAGTTGTCAGGGTCACTATGACTTTTAGCTTCATTGTACTTTACATATGCTGAATCACATAGATGAAGAAAATCACTTTGGTTCTGTCTGAACCTATAGCTCAGCAGTTAGACACTTGCCTTCCATGTAGACTTCTGGGGTTCAAATTCCATTTTGGTCTTTAAAAAAATAAATTGGGATTTAATGAGCCCTAGAAAAGAGGCAAATTCAAGTGATGTGTGACCTTTGACAACTGACTCGTCAGGGGTCAGGGTCGCTATGACTTTTAGCTTCATTGTGCTTTTCATATACTGAATGACATAGATGAAGAAAATCACTTCTTAATCTGTCTGAACCTATAGCTCAGCAGTTAGACACTTGCCTTCTATGTAGACTTCTGGGGTTCAAATACCCTTTTGGTCTTTAAAAAATAAATTGGTATTTTATTGAGCCCTAGAAAAGAGGCAAATTCAAGTGATATATGACCCTTGACAACTGACTCGTCAGGGGTCAGGGTCGCTATGACTTTTCGCTTCAGTGTGCTTTTCATATACTGAATGACATAGATGAAGAAAATCACTTCTTAATTTGTCTGAACCTATAGCTCAGCAGTTAGACACTTGCCTTCCATGTAGACTTCTGGGGTTCAAATTCCATTTTGGTCTTTAAAAAAATAAATTGGGATTTAATGAGCCCTAGAAAAGAGGCAAATTCAAGTGATGTGTGACCTTTGACAACTGACTCGTCAGGGGTCAGGGTCGCTATGACTTTTAGCTTCATTGTGCTTTTCATATACTGAATGACATAGATGAAGAAAATCACTTCTTAATCTGTCTGAACCTATAGCTCAGCAGTTAGACACTTGCATTCTATGTAGACTTCTGGGGTTCAAATACCCTTTTGGTCTTTAAAAAATAAATTGGTATTTTATTGAGCCCTAGAAAAGAGGCAAATTCAAGTGATATATGACCCTTGACAACTGACTCGTCAGGGGTCAGGGTCGCTATGACTTTTCGCTTCAGTGTGCTTTTCATATACTGAATGACATAGATGAAGAAAATCACTTCTTAATTTGTCTGAACCTATAGCTCAGCAGTTAGACACTTGCCTTCCATGTAGACTTCTGGGGTTCAAATCCCATTTTGGACTTTAAAAAATTCAAGTGATGTGTGACCCTTGACAACTGACTCGTCAGGGTCACTCTGGCTTTTAGATTTATTATACTTTTCATGTGCTGAATCACATAGATGAAGAAAATCACTTACGTTTCTGCATGAACCTATAGCTTGTTTTGCAGGGAGAGCAGGACCATGCCTAAACACAGTGGAGTAGTGAGACCCCTCGTGGTTATGTCTTTGCTGCTTATTTTTGGGTGGAGAATGATCTGATAATTAAACCCCTTACTAAGAAAATAGAATACATTATTGTAGTGTACAGTGACTCTTTCAAAATAATAGAAAACAAAATAGCCTTCATTCACCTGTAAAGAGCTGAAGATATATTTAATTAGTGCCCCCTTTACTGTAGTATTGCCCATATAATCTTTAATAAATTAAGTAGGGCTACTTACAGTAGTACTATTTGTCATCTCTTTGAATTCGCTTCATTTTTAGGGCTCAATAAAATAAAATTTTTATTATTTAAAAGACCAAAAGGGATTTGAACCCTAGAAGTCTACATGGGAGGCAAGTGTCTAAGCACTGAGCTATAGTTTCATGCAGAAACTTAAGTGATTTTCTTCATCTATGTGATTCAGCACATGAAAAGTATAATAAAGCTAAAAGCCAGAGTGACCCCTTAGTTGTCAAGGGTCACACATCACTTGAATTAGCCTCTTTTTTAGGGCTCATTAAATACCAATTTATTTTTTTAAGACCAAATGGGTTTTGAACCCCAGAAGTCTACATGGAAGACAAGTGTCTAACTGCTGTGCTGTAGGTTCAGAGAGAACCAAAGGGATTTTCTTCAATATGTGATTCAGCATATGTAAAGTACAATGAAGCTAAAAGTCATAGTGACCCTGACACCTGAAGTCCACAGTCAGGTGTCAGGGTCAGGTGTCAGGTGTCAGGGTCAGGTGTCAGGGTCAAAATTTTTGGACGTCAGCTCGACATCAGCGTGTCACACTTAAATTTTTTGGATGGTCAGCTTGGCATCAGCGTGTCACACTTACATTTTTTGGACGTCAGCTTGGCATCAGCATGTCACCCTTAAATTTTTGGCATGGTCAGCTCGGCAGCAGAGTGTCACCCTTAAATTTTTGGAACAGTCAGCTCGGCAGCAGCGTGTCACCCTTAATTATTTTTTTATGGTCTGCTTGTCAGCAGCTTGTCACCCCTATTGTTTTGGAGTGTCAGCAGCAGGCCATCAATGATAATTTTTCACGGGTGTCTCTGATGCCCTCCTTTATGTGTAATAAAGAGTGTATTGGAGTTCCTGTTCCTTGTAATTTTTGGCAGCCCTTTCACTTAGTGCATAGGCTTTATATGTGTCGGAGTCCCACAATTATACCACAATGTGAATGAGGCCCTCCTTTATGTGATATACCTGTTGTATGGGAGTGCCTCATCCGTGTAATTTTTGGCAGCACTTGCGCTTAACGTACAAGTAAATATACAGTGCCTTGCAAAAGTATTTGGCCCCCTGGAACTTTTCAACCTTTTGCCACATTTCAGGCTTCAAACAAAAAGATATAACATTTTCAATTTTTGTTGAAGAATCAACAAGTGGGTCACAATTGTGAAGTGGAACGAAATTTATTGGGTCATTTAAACTTTTTTTGTAATAATAAAAATGAAAAGTTGGGCGTGCAAAATTATTCGTCCCATTTACTTTCAGTTCAGAAAACTCACTCCAGAAGTTCTTGGAGGATCTCTTAATGATCCAATGTTGTCCTAAATGACTGATGATGATAAATAGAATCCACCTGTGTGTAATCAAGTCTCCGTATAAATGCACCTGATCTGTGATAGTCTCAGGGTTCTGTTTAAAGTACAGAGAGCATCATGAAGACGAAGGAACACGCCAGGCAGGTCCATGATACTGTTGTGGAGAAGTTTAAAGCCGGATTTGGATACCAAAAGATTTCCCAAGCTTTAAACATCCCAAGGAGCACTGTGCAAGCGATCATATTGAAATGGAAGGAATATCAGACCACTGCAAATCTACCAAGACCCGGCCGTCCCTCTAAACTTTCATCTCAAACAAGGAGAAGACTGATCAGAGATGTAGCCAAGAGGCCCATGATCACTCTGGATGAACTGCAGAGATCTACAGCTGATCTCTTCACAAATCTGGCCTTTATGGAAGATTGGCAAGAAGAAAGCCATTTCTCAAAGATATCCATAAAAAGTCTTGTTTACAGTTTGCCACAAGCCACCTGGGAGACACACCAAACATGTGGAAGAAGGTGCTCTGGTCAGATGAAACCAAAATAGAACTTTTTGGAAACAATGCAAAACGATATGTTTGGCGTAAAAGCAACACAGTTCATCACCCTGAACACACCATCCCCACTGTCAAACATGGTGGTGGCAGCATCATGGTTTCAGCCTGCTTTTCATCAGCAGGGACAGGGAAGATAGTTAAAATTGATGGGAAGATGGGTGGAGCCAAATACAGGACCATTCTGGATGAAAACCTGTTGGAGTCTGCAAAAGACCTGAGACTAGGACGGAGATTTATCTTCCAACAAGACAATGATCCCAAACATAAAGCAAAATCTACAATGGAATGGTTAAAAAATAAACGTATCCAGGTCTTAGAATGGCCATGTCAAAGTCCAGACCTGAATCCAATTGAGAATATGTGGAAAGACCTGAAAACTGCTGTTCACAAACGCTCTCCATCCAACCTCAAAGAGCTCGAGCTGTTTTTGCAAGGAAGCATGGACAAGAATTTCAGTCTCTAGATGTGCAAAACTGATATGATACATACCCCAAGCGACTTGCAGCTGTAATCGCAGCAAAAGGTGGCGCAACAAAGTATTAATGCAAGGGGGCCGAATAATTTTGCATGCCCCACTTTTCAGTTTTATTATTACAAAAAAAGTTTAAATGATCCAATAAATTTTGTTCCACTTCACAATTGTGACTCACTTGTTGTTGATTCTTTACCAAAAATTTTAAATGTTATATCTTTTTGTTTGAAGCCTGAAATGTGGCAAAAGGTTGAAAAGTTCCAGGGGGCCGAATACTTTCGCAAGGCACTGTATGTTTCCTAACAATATTTCCTGTAAAATCGATGTTATTTTGGGTTTTTTGGGGGTATTTTTGTCATTCCGCAAAAGTGGCGTAATAGTCGGACATCATCTTTAATAGCAGCGTCTTCGGTGTCCAAGATGCATCCAGACATCCTCCCGATACTGTTCCCTAACCATTTCTGTGGTGTTTCCACCATTTTCTGATGTTTCCCTATGGACCAGACACCCTCCCCTCATCCGAGCAGCGGGTGCCTGGTCTTCTCCCATAGACTTCCATTATACTCGGGAGCTCGGCCGAGCACTCAAGCACCACCTAGTGTTTGGCCAGAGCACCCGAGCACCCGAACATCGGGGTGCTCAATCATCACTATTTTTTACATTAATCATGAGATAATCCCTTTAAAGGTATAGCCAAGCTCGAAGAATTTCTTACCAATCCAATGTATAGTTGATAATTGTAGATCAGTGTGATTCAACCATTAGGACATAGATTGCATGAACTGGATGCTGATACAATCTGAATGGAGTGGCAGAGCACATTCTTGACCACTGCTGCACTCAAACGCCTATTAACCACAATCTTAAAGCAGATGAAATTGTGTGGTAACACACACACTGATCTGGCATTTATCACCAACTCAGTGGTAGGTGACAAATTCTGGTGGCATGAACCTCTTCAAAACAGCTGCAACTGATGTTTACTATGAATATACAATTTCATGAAATGGATCTAAAGCAAATCTGAACTAACTTTGTAAATAGTGTGAAAGAAATTAAGTAGCTGATGAACAGTATTGTGCTAAGTTGTATTTAATCATCAAATAGTCTCCATCTTCTTATTAATCTCCATTAGATGCCACTTTATGCTAAAAATAATTATGAGTCACCATCACTTGATCTTTATAGGAAGTTAGCTGGGTGCTGCGGAATAAGGAACTTGGCGGAATTTGATATATTTGGGCATGACATTTTCCAGATAGATTAGTAATGTATTTGTGTCTACGTGTCATTTATCATACTATTGTGATTTTTGATTTGTAGTTTGAATGTATATTTGTATGCTTGTGATTGGATATGTTAAAATTGATGGATAAAGGGGGTAGCTAGATCCACCAGGTACATCTAATAAAATTCGGTCTTTGGGTGTGACTGCTCCAGAGAATCATTGTGACCAGCTAAGCTGTGTGGTAGTGTGATTCTTAGGCCGGCTGCATCCCCTGGCACCTGGGGAAAACTTATTAACATAATTTGAATCCCACAGACAAGAGAGTGCAGTCTCCTAGTTTGGGACTTGTCCTAAATTGCAGTGACAATAGTGTTGATGCAAAACTGTCTTTTGCTTTTTGGGTACAGGCCTTAGTAGATTCAAGTTTTTCTATAGTAATATAACTACAAACAAACCCCAGTACTTTCAATTTGAGTGTGCCACCAACAATAGTTACCTTCAAAGGGGTTGACTAGGGCTAGAAAAGGATGTTTTCATCTAAGGATTTGAAAAAAAGAGTCTACGAGTTTGGAATTTTTCTCGAATTTCCCAAGAAGTTCAGATTCTAACAAACAAATATCTTTGTGAGAGAAATAGACTAACTAGTATGCTGCTTTGGGTTTCTCGGAAATATATATGCAATGTCTTGGGGAAACTCTTTCTCACTACGGAGAACACCTACTATGCATAGTACATTTGTGGAGTATTGTAGGCTGGGCAATGTCCCTCTGGGTTTCTGGGAAAGATATTCAGATTAGCTTTCTTAAGCCTACCTGATGCGATGTGCCAATTTTCTGGTTTTGGAAAGGAGAATAGCTTGTATATCTCTATTCCAGAACTGGTCACAAAGACTTACGGTATGTAAAATTGCAACCTCTGCACCCCTATACATATTTCCCTAAGATTACAGACAGCAATTTTTAGTTTTTTACGAGTGGTCACTTTTTTTACTCTTCCATTCCAAGGCAACAGTATAGATAATTTTGCTAAGATTGAAGGAGACCTGGAAGTCATGAGCAATGCTGTTGGAATGCAACATTTGCTTAATTAACATTCCCCTCTAGAAATACTTGAAATTTTGTATAACAGCTTGAACTATTGGCTGAAGATCAGAAATATGTGAACAAGCCCTACAGTTATTCTGTAGGATAGATTTGCTGTCATCTGACAATCTTTGGCTTTTTAAGTATTCTTTCAAGATGGCACAAAGTGTTAAGAAAACAGTCCGTGTTCTCATCCAGACGCTCCCATGGATCTCATAGATCACACACAGACTGAGGGTATTCTTAAATGCTCTCGGCTTTATGAACTTGCCAACTACCAACTACTTTGGTTTATTACTTAAAAATGCTTGTCTAAAATATATAACTGGTTAATCACTAATTTCAGTAAATCCTTTTTTTTAAATGTTGTATGGGGAAATACAATTTAAAATTATGCTACAAGTTTAACTTGTATAAACTGAAAATTTAGCATTAGGTCATGTAGTGCCCTGGAGCAGCGGTGCTGTGAAGTCTGGATATTTGAGGACATTTTCCAATTTTTCCTATGCAAAGTTATAACTTCTTACTTTATTTCACTTGAAAGGGTTAACTTGCACTGTTTAATACTGTCTGACTGCATTTTCTATGTATGTTTTGAATGTTGCATTGTATTTGCAAGGCTATGTGGAAAGGGCTAATGAATACTGAGAGACTTTTGGGACTTTGAATAAGAAGCGGGTAAAATTCTACAGCTGCCATATGGTTTAAAGAAGAACATGTTTTGGGGGGTGGAGCTAGCACGGGATGGAGATGGACACGCAGCACTGAGCTCTGCTTAAGAGACCTTCTACCACAGCTTCCGTGAGCTTATCTGGCCAGAAATGGTCAAGATTGGCAACTCAAAGTCTGGGGACAACTCCCAACCCCACAAATCCACTCCTAGCAGTGGAGACATGGATAAATTTATCAAAAAAGCCACAATCAGCTTTGCCACCAGAGACTCCAAGATGGCACCCGCACCTCAGAGCCGCATTCCTGACGGTGGTCCCGAAGATGATGAGAGTGAAGCGGAGGAGACAAACGCACGCCAAAACCTCCCTATATCCAGAAAATACCTGAAGATGGCTCTCTAAAGCCTTGGAGCCCATCCTTCATGAGATCTCTTTGCTGCGCCAAGATGTGAGACACATAGGAGGCAGAGTGTAGTCTCTTTAAAACACACAGACCACCATGCTGGAATTCCATAAAGCCACATCTACGTGCCTCCACCAATGTCAGCAGCACCTTAATGCAGTCCACATTGCCCTGGAAGACCAGGAGAACCAGGGAAGGTGAAACAATCTGAGATTCTGAGGTATACCGGAGACAATCCCACCAAACGAGGTACCAGATACCATTAAAAATATATGCGCTGACTTGCTAGGCCCAGATTATCCCTCCCCAATTGTGCTGGAAAGAGTCCACTAGGCCCTCCGCCCTAAACCAAAGCCATCCGAGCCGCCAAGAGATATCATTTGCCGCTTCCTAAATTTCTAGGATAAAGAAGCAATACTTACTAAGGTTCGAGACTTGCCAGAAATTACCTATGATGATTATACCATTAATATCTACCAAGACTTGGCGCCAGTCACGCTTCAAAAAAGAAGACACCTGAAGCCCCTAACTAGCTGGCTTAGATCACACAAAGTGCCATATTGCTGGACTTTCCCATTTGGCCTTTCTTTCTTCTTTAATGGCCGAAGGATTACTATAAGGACACACGAAGACCTGGGCCCTGCCTTTGATCATTTGGAAATTCCACCTCTGGATATCGAGAACTGGGACATAATCCAAGATATCACTTCACTGCCAGAAATACTCACCATACTCCCCTTTGAAGTGCTTCACACCCCAAAGGCACAAAGACAAAAGAAAGCAAAATCATCTATGACCCCAAGACGGATCGCTACCGAGAATTCCTGAGAACATTGCTCAAGAGACTTACCTACTTTTCTACCTGGAGAGACTGATAAGTAGCCCCTCTAGTTCTTGATTAGATTGGACTCTGAGTCTTACAGACCGTTATCTACAATCTCTCCAATATGCTTCCCCTATACCTTCCCCTCTCCTCCCTTCCCCCTGTTTCTACCCCCTCTAAAAAAAAAACACCCCAATTGTTCCCCCTTTCCTCGTCCCCCCTCCCTTTCCTTTCTTCGTCCCTTCTTTTCATTCCTTGTCCTTCATCCCCCTCCTCCCTCCCCCATCTTCCCTACATTACTAACTAAGCTACCCCCCTCATCTGTGCCAGAGACCTGGCTCACCCTTTCCTTTCCTCAAATTCATACCATTTTATCCTCAGCCTTACTTTATAGATAAAAACTCCTATCCCTCCACTGTCCTCCTCCTCTCCCACATATCTGATGCGACAAAGGAATCTTAGAGCTGACTATGCTGGTCGGAGAACCCCACTGGGTGATCCCCCTTCTTGGAGGCAGATCCCTTCATGGGGGAACCTATATTTCCCACTATCTGGTAGAATTGCAGACATAAATGGTTAAAGACCACTCTACCCCACCTTTTCTGCCCGTGACACTTTGGCCCAACAGTTTAGGCCTATTTCGTAATTCTTACATCAAGGTTTACAAGATTGGCATTCTTTGCCTCTATTTTAGTTTGTTTATATTGTTGATTAGTGTTAACTTGTTATACTCTTTTATGACTCACAGGTCAAGTTGGATTCCATTGCAGCATGTCGGGTGCTCCACACAAGTGTTTTTCTCCCTGGGGGACCCTGGCCGAGAGGATGAGTACTTTATACCTTTCTTAATACGTACACTACATAATACTTATAGATCAGCATTGTTTGCCTATCCTAAGCAACACCACGACTGACATACGAGTGGCCTCTTACAATGTGAGAGGTTTTAATTCGCCCTCCAAAAGACGTCAGGTGTTTAGCGTTCTGAAAAGAGATAGAGCGAATGTGATCTTCCTACAAGAGACACACTTTAAGCTCAACCTCACCCCCAAAATATCATACTCCTTCTACTCTCAATGGTATCACTGTAGTAGTAATTTGTCTAACTCAAGAGGAGTTAGCATAGGGTTTCAGAGAAATACTCCCTTTCAACTTATTGGACAAGAAATTGATACAGAAGGGAGATACATTATGCTCAAGGGCAAAATTGGCACACAATGCTACACCTTTATCAATGTATATGCTCCCAATCAGAAACAAATATCTTGGCTCCAAGACCTTCTGACTAAAATAAATTCCTTTCGAGATGGCATTAATATACTCGGAGGAGATTTTAACCTAGTTCTGAACCCTTCGCTGGACTCCTCCTCCTCAAAAATCAGTTCATTCCCAAAAAGCTCTTAGCTCCCTTCTTAAACATCTTTGGCGAGCGCATCTGGTAGACGCCAAACGTGAAGGACTTCACCTTTTTCTCCCCAGTCCATAACTCTTACCAATGTTTGGACTATTTATTCATCTCAAAGGAGCATCTCCAGACGTGTTCGGAGACGGACATAGGGACCATTTTTTTTATCAGATCATTCCCCCATATACTTATATCCATAACCACACCGAAAAAACCCACTTCATTTTTAAACTGGCGCCTCAATGAGTATCTTCTGAGTAACCCCACTACAAAAGATCGTGTAGCCAACCTCTTAAAAGAATACTTTTCTTTAAATGAGTCCTCAGAGATTTGACGTCAGACCCTTTGGGACGCACACAAAGCGTACATACGGGGCCAATGCATAAGCCTAGGAGCTCATATCAAAAAGGAAAAACACAAACAAATAGACACTCTCCATGACAAAATAAGAAAATTAGAGAGCATACACAAACGCTCTCTTTTACAAGACCAACTTATGGAGCTTACCAGACTCAGAGAAGATCTCAAGGACCTTTTGAATAGCAACTCAGCAAAATACTTCCTACACTCTCAACACAAGATCTTTGCTCATGGTAACAAAGTGTCTAAATTTGCTATGCAAAGCTTAACCCCTTCCCGACCAGCGCCGTACATGTACGGCGCTGCGGGAAGTGATTTCCCGACCAGCGCCGTAGTGCTACGGCGCGCTGATCGGGCGGGTGCAGGAGCTGCGCCCGCCCGATTAGCGGCGGGGGTCCGGCTGTGCCCAGTAGCCGGACCCCTGATATATGCACCAGCATCGGTGTAAACACCGATGCGGTGCATTAACCCTTCATGTGCCGCGGTCAGCGCTGACCGCGGCACATGCGATGCGGGCGGTGGGAAGGGGTTGCCATCGGGTCCCCGCGCTGCTGTGACGGGGACCCGATGGCTGAGATAGCAGCCGGATGCCTTCCTTAGGCATCCGGCTGCTATCTACGGAAGCCTGTGAGATCCAGCCCCCTGGATCTCACAGGCAGTGTGCTGGAAGTGTATTACATTGAGTAATACACTTCCAGCCAATGCATTACAATACAGAAGTATTGTAATGCATTGTAAGGGGATCAGACCCCCAAAAGTGAAAAAAAAGTGTAAAATAAGAAAGTTAAAAAAAGTGAAAAAAATAAAGTTTTACAAAAAAAAGTTTCAAGTCCCCCCCCAAAAAAACGTAATTTTTATAAAATAATATAAAAAAAAATTGTAAAAAATAGTGAAAAAAAAAGAAGAAGACATATTAGGTATCGCCGCGTCCGTATCGACCGGCTCTATAAAAATAGCACATGATCCACCCCGTCAGGTGCACGCAGTTAAAAAAAAAAAAAAAATTGTGCCAAAACAGACATTTTTTGGTCACCTTCCCTTACAAAAAGTGTAATAGCAGGTGATCAAAAAAGCGTATGTACCCCAAAATGGTACCAATCAAAGCGTCATCTTGTCCCGCAAAAAATGAGACCCTACCTAAGACAATCGCCTGAAAAATAAAAAAAATATGGCTCTCAGAAAATGGCAACACAAAAAGTATTTTATTTTGTTCAAAAAATAAATCTAATGTGTAAAACTATCCAAAAATAAAAAAGTTAGACATATTGGGTATCGCCACGTCCGTAACAACCTGCTCTATAAAAATATTGCATGAGATGGCCCCCTAGGCGAATGCTGTAAAAAAAATTTTTAAAAAAGCAATGCCAAAACAGACATTTTTTTCCCTTTTGCCTCACAAAAAGTGTAATAGCAGGCGATCAAAAAGGCGTATTTACCCCAAAATGGTACCAATCAAACCGTCATCTTGTCCTGCAAAAATGATACCCTACCTGAGACAATCGCCTGAAAACTGAAAAAAATATGGCTCTTTGAAAATGGCAACACAAAAAAAAGATTTTATTCTGTTCTAAAATGCATCTAATGTGTAAAACTTTCCAAAAATAAAAAAGTTAGACATATTGGGTATCGTCGCGTTCGTAACAACCTGCTCTATAAAAATATTACATGAGATGGCACCCCAGGTGAATGTTGTAAAAAAATTTTTTTAAAAACCATGCCAAAACTGCTATTTTTTTTCACCTTGACTCACAAAAACTGTAATACAAAGCGATCAAAAAGTCTTATGTACCCCAAAATGGTACCAATCAAACCGTCATCTCGTCCCGCAAAAAATGAGCCCCCACATAAGACAATAACTCAAAAAATAAAAAATCAACGTCACCCGCAAACCAATCCATCAAAATCTGTTCTGCAAAATCCATATGGCGCTCCTTCTGTTTTGAGTCCTGCCATGTGCCCCCACAGCAGTTTACCACCACATATGGGGTGTTGCCATATTCAGGAGAAAATGGGTAACAAATTATGGGGTGCTTTTCTCCTGTTACCCCTTGTGAAAATGAAAAATCTGGGGCTAAAGCAACATTTTATTGGAAGAAATGAAACTTTTCATTTTCACAGCCAAGTGTTTCCAAATTCCGTAAAACTCTTAGGGGGTCAAAGTGGCCAGAACCCCCCTTAATATATTCTTTGAAGGGAGTAGTTTCCAAAATGGGGTCACTTTATGAGGGTTTCCACTGAAGGGGTACGTCAGGGTCTCTCAATTACAAAATGGTGCCTAAAAACTATTCTAGCAAAATCTGCCTCCAAATTCCGTATGGTGCTCCTTTCCTTCTGACCACTGCCACAAACCCATAGAGACGTTTACCACCACATATGGGGTATTTCTGTAAACTGCAGAATCAGAGTAATGAGTATTGAGGTTTAGTTTGCTGTTAACCCTTGCTGTGTTGCAAGAAAAAAATTATTAACATGAATAATCTACCAAAAAAGTGAAATTTTGAAATTTCACCTCTATTTTCCTTTAATTCTTGTGGAACACCTGAAGGGTTAACAAAGTTTGTAACAGCAGTTTTTTATAACTTGAGGGGTGTAGTTTCTAAAATGGGGTCATTTATGGGGGGTTTCATTATGTAAGCCCCTCAAAATCACTTTATATCTGAATTGGTGCTTAAAAAAATGGTTTTGGAAAATTTGGTGAAAATTTGAAAAATGGCTTCTAAACTTCTAAGCCCTCTAACGTCCCAAAAAAGTAAAATGACATTTATAAAATGATGCCAACATAAAGTAGACATATGGGGAATGTAAAATAATAACTATTTTTTGAGGTATTACTGTGTATTTTGAAAGTAGAGAAATTGAAATTTGGAAATTTGGAAATTTTCAAAATTTTTGGTAAATTTGGGATTTTTTCATAAATAAGGGTGAAATATATTGACTCAAATTTATGACTGTCATGAAGTACAATGTGTCACAAGAAAACAATCTCAGAATGGCCTGGATAAGTAAAAGCGTTCCAAAGTTATTACCACATAAAGTGACACATGTCAGATTTGCAAAAAATGGCCCGGTCAGGAAGGTGAAAACAGGCCCGGGGTTGAAGGGGTTAAAAAGAGGAAATCTAAAAACTATGTTTTCCATTTAAAGAAACCAGACGGCTCCTCAACTTACGATTCCGAGGCAATAGCTGCACAATTCAGAGACTATTATGAATCTCTATATAATTTGCCTACAGAAAACTCAGGGCCAACTCACTCGACCAACTGCTCTTTCCTCTTTCGCTACGTACCCTAACTGAGTCACAAAAACAACAGCTTACTACACCTTTCACAACTGAAGAGTTTACTACCGCAATCAAACAATCCCCTCCAGGTAAAAGCCCAGGCCCGGATGGCCTCCCAATTATCTATTATTCAATAATGATAGACAGCACTCCGGTAGTATTCAATGCAAAGTGGGTTTTTATTTCATGTCAGCCGAATTGTGCCCACCACTGAAGCAACGTTTCGGGCTGAGTAAGCCCTTCGTCAGGCTAGTGCATAAATATAAAGATAGAATAAATTACAGGGCATAAGAAACATCTTAATAAGATCATGGGCTTATGAGGAAATGCATAAATCAACGTCATTGACACTCAATATATGATTTAAAACAGTAGAGCATGATGGTAAATGCATGGTATTTATAAAGTGATGAATAAACAGATAGTGAATACAAGAAACGTTCACCCACTATCTGAGGTATGTGTCTGAGCCAGTGGGCTACATGTTCAGACCCTTTCTTATGTAGGGGCTAACGTTTGACACCCTGTAGATAACATGGGCGGACAGGGTCAGCTGAGAACAAAATAAGGATAGCAAGAACTTTGTAGAGTAAATGCAGGAATGCGCTTACCTATAGTAGGGCTGGGCGGAGATAAAGCGGCCATCCGGCAGAGTCGGTGCCGCTGGCGCTTAAAAGCATGTACAAACGTCATCACTGGGGCCGGGACGCTCCATGATGACGCAAAAGTGCAGTAGGGTGCGCGCACGCTGAAGGATCGAGGCATGATGGGTGCGGGGGCGCCTTGGGGAAGAGCGCATGCGCAGTAAGTGCAACTGCTTAACCAATGCGTCGTCAATTAAGGATACAACGGGCACAGAAGCAGTGGACTAGATAAGTGTGGCGGCCATCTTGAAATAGGGCAGATGCCCAAGTCATTGTGTACTGTCTGTAATTAATATATATAACACAGAAACCACTGGAGAAATAGAATAGAGGAACAATGTTACATGGGTAGGGCTTGGAATAGTGACCTATCGACTAGAGTGATATAATGTACCATGATATATATATTGGAAACTATATCGGCATAAATAATGACATATATGTGTTAATGCATATACTTATGCTAAGACCCCCTTCAAGAAGTAGTCAAGGTAATCTCAGGAGGCTATGGTGTGTGGAGGCTACAGTCAATCCGCAGAGTGTTCCTGAAAGTAAAGAAGATATCATTAATATCATAGCAGTATAAAGTACAGATATCTTATTCAAAACAATAGTCCTTATTGAGACCAGTCGGTTGGAGAGTATTCAAGCGGCGGATCCAGGCCATCTCTTTTTCTTTCAATAAGTGTTCACGGTCGCCACCACGTCTAAGGGGTGGGATCCAATCAATTACATGGAACCGCAATTGGCTGACAGAATGTCTTTGTATGTCAAAATGTTCCACTAAAGGGGCGTCTTTCTTACCCGTCCTTATGTTGGACTTATGTTGACAAATTCTGTCCTTAACTTTCTGAGTTGTTTCGCCAACATACCCAAAACCGCAGGGGCATTTAATCAGATATACCACATAACTCGAAAGGCAAGTATAGTGGCCCCTAATGTAGAAGGTTTTCCCAGTAGTAGGGTGAGTAAAGATAGGACCCTTGGAGATGTTGCTGCACTGGGCACAAGATAGACATGGGTACGTACCCTTGTTCGGGGAACCCATGATTGTAGTTTGTGTGTTCATCAGTTTTCTGGATCCTATATCAGACCTAACCAAGGTGTCTCTGATGTTTCTGGCTCTTTTGTATGCCATCATGGGTTTTTCTGTAAATATTCTTGGAAAATTATGATTTAAAATGTGCCAGTGTTTGTGGACAATTGTTTGAATATCCTTGCTCAGGGGTGAAAATGTGGTAACACATGGTATGCGAGTCGTAGTATTCCTTGGTTTAACCAAGCGGGGTGTCAAAAGTGTTTCTCTAGGTTTGTTCTGTATTTGTATGAGGTGTTTGTCTAATATTCCTTTGGGGAAGCCCCTCTCTACAAATTTCCTTGACATGTTTTCAAGTCTAGAGTCAAGAGTACCAGTGTCAGAGACGATACGTTTGACCCTCATAAATTGGGACAGTGGGAGGGACTTGATCAATCCAGGCGGGTGGTGACTAGTGAATTTCAGCAGGCTATTTTTGTCTG
This sequence comes from Rhinella marina, assembly GCA_900303285.1. Classification (NCBI taxonomy): domain Eukaryota; kingdom Metazoa; phylum Chordata; class Amphibia; order Anura; family Bufonidae; genus Rhinella; species Rhinella marina. Next base: position 10,636 of record ONZH01000204.1, on the reverse strand, counting down.
TGGGCTTCCTATATATGTCGGTGGTCAATGTGTTGTCCCTTACCCATAAGTGTACGTCCAAAAAGGGTATGTCACTATTGCTGTACTCCAGGGAGAAAGAGATAGTCGGGACCGCCGTATTGATGGTATGGTGGAATTCGACTAAGTCGTCCTTAGATCCCTGCCAAATACAAAAAATGTCGTCAATAAAACGAACCCATATTATTACATTTTTCTCATATAATGGGCATGTATAAACAAAATTTTCCTCAAAGAAGTTCATAAAGAGAACTGCAAACGTCGGTGCCACATTACAGCCCATGGCTGTCCCGGAGACCTGAAGGAAGAATTGGTCCTCAAAAAGAAAATAGTTACGTTTCAGGACAAATGTAAGTAAGTTCAGGATCAAGTCCTTTTCGCCCTTGGAAAATTCCTGGTATCTTTCCATGGCTTGCCTGGTACAGTCTATACCTTCATCTGTGGGTATATTGGTATATAAAGAAGTTACGTCCATCGTTACCAGAAAGCAATTTTGCCAATTGGCTTTGATTTCCCGAATCCTGTTAAGGAAATCGGTAGTGTCCCTTAAGAATGATCTACCCTTCTGCGCATAGGGCCTCAAGAGTTGATCCAGCATTCCTGCTGCTGGCTGAAATATAGAATTCCAACCGGATACTATGGGCCTCCCTGGGGGGTGTTCTAAGTTTTTATGGACCTTGGGCAGAGTATATATGACTGGGATGTGGGGGTGTCTTAGCATAAGTATATGCATTAACACATATATGTCATTATTTATGCCGATATAGTTTCCAATATATATATCTTGGTACATTATATCACTCTAGTCGATAGGTCACTATGCCAAGCCCTACCCATGTAACATTGTTCCTCTATTCTATTTCTCCAGTGGTTTCTGTGTTATATATATTAATTACAGACAGTACACAATGACTTGGGCATCTGCCCTATTTCAAGATGGCCGCCACACTTATCTAGTCCACTGCTTCTGTGCCCATTGTATCCTTAATTGACGACGCATTGGTTAAGCAGTTGCACTTACTGCGCATGCGCTCTTCCCCAAGGCGCCCCCGCACCCGTCATGCCTCGATCCTTCAGCGTGCGCGCACCCTACTGCACTTCTGCGTCATCATGGAGCGTCCTGGCCCCAGTGATGACGTTTGTACATGCTTTTAAGCGCCAGCGGCACCGACTCTGCCGGATGGCCGCTTTATCTCCGCCCAGCCCTACTATAGGTAAGCGCATTCCTGCATTTACTCTACAAAGTTCTTGCTATCCTTATTTTGTTCTCAGCTGACCCTGTCCGCCCATGTTATCTACAGGGTGTCAAACGTTAGCCCCTACATAAGAAAGGGTCTAAACATGTAGCCCACTGGCTCAGACACATACCTCAGATAGTGGGTGAACGTTTCTTGTATTCACTATCTGTTTATTCATCACTTTATAAATACCATGCATTTACCATCATGCTCTACTGTTTTAAATCATATATTGAGTGTCAATGACGTTGATTTATGCATTTCCTCATAAGCCCATGATCTTATTAAGATGTTTCTTATCCCCTGTAATTTATTCTATCTTTATATTTATGCACTAGCCTGACGAAGGGCTTACTCAGCCCGAAACGTTGCTTCAGTGGTGGGCACAATTCGGCTGACATGAAATAAAAACCCACTTTGCATTGAATACTACCGGAGTGCTGTCTATCATTATTGAATATCAAGATTTATACCCTTGGGGTGAAACAAGGGAGAGTACCAGACGTGCACCCACCTCAGCCCAAAAGGGGACACGTGCTGTAACCACTTTGAATTAAACTCCCAATTATCTATTACTCTTCCTTTCAACATATACTAATACCTTATATGCTACCAATGTTTAACAATACGCTCGACAACGTCCCCTTATCAAAAGAGATGACCAAAGCCCACATTACCTTCATTCCAAAAGAAGGCAAAGACCACACGCTCTGCTCAAACTATAGGCCGATTTCGCTTCTCAATGTAGACCTTAAACTCTTAAAGCTAAACTGTTAACAACTTAACTAGCTGACATGCTCCCCTCTCTGATACACAGAGACCAAGTCTGATTCGTAAAAGGTAGAGAGGAAAGAGACAACACGGCCAGAGTCTTGAACATTTTATACTATGCCACACGAAAGGCAATACCACTAGTCCTTCTCAGCACGGATGCCGAGAAGGCGTTCGACAGAGTGAAATGGTAATTTATAGAAAATACCCTCATTAAAAAAATTTCCCAAACCAGTTTCTCTCTGTCATCAGAGCAATGTACTTAAATTCCTCAGCATCGGTCATTTCTAGTCCCTTCCAAATTAGGAATGGGACTCGACAAGGATGTCTCCTATCCCCTCTCCTATTTGTGTTGACTTTAGAACCCCTTTTGCAAACTATTAGAACAGATACAGAAATTAGGGGCATTATCTTGGGGGACCAGGAACACAAGACAGCTGCTTTTGCAGACAACTTATTAGTTGTAATAAGTAATCCAGACAAAGCCCTACCTAAGATTTACCAACATCTAGAGGACTATGGCTCGTTCTCAAATTTTAAAATAAATCATAGCAAGTCACTGATCATTTGCTCAGGAATTACTTCATCCCACAAGACTCGGCTGAAACATAATTCCCCCTTTAATTGGTCATCTCCATCATTAACTTACCTGGGTATAAAAATAAGCAATAACCCGTCCAAACTATTTGAACTAAACTATGCCCCCCTATTAAACCATATTACCAAAACTCTCAAAAATTTAGACCTCCCGATTCTCTCCTGGTTTGGAAGAAAAAACATAGTAACTTCTTTATATACAACAGGTTCTCCCCATACCTATTCCATTCTCGTACTATAAAACTCTGAGATCCCTCTTTATGTCTTTCATCTGGATGAAGAAAAAACCTTGTCTCTCATATGCACTCCTTTCCAGACCCAAAGACTTGGGTGGCATTGCCCTCCCGGATCCGGACACATATGGGAAAGCAATTCTCCTTTCTAGAGCCATAGACTGGTTGAGAGCCCCTAAACATAAATCATGGGTATCAATGGAGCAGACATTAATGGACACTCCCGCTCGCTCTTTACTCCTGAGTGGACACCCTTCTACACACTCATTATCTAAACATACTCCACTTATCAGAGCTACTTTGCAAGCATGGAGGTGGCTTCAAAGCACCCCATACTACCCTCCAACCCCATCCCCTTTGATTCAGACACGGGACATCCTCCAATTTGCCCCAAAAGCTCTTCTCGAAGGACTCCCGCTTCATCTGAGACACTCAACTACAAAAATCAGAGATTTATTCCAAAATGGCACACTTCTCGATATTACGGCCCTCTCCCAAGTATTAAACATTAAAAAAATATATCCAAATGCCCTTCATTTTTTAACATCCTTTATCTCACAACATATAGACTTAAAGGAGTTCCTCAGTCCATTAACCTGGATAGAAAGCATTATAAATGACCCATTTCACCCATCCAAACTGATTTCTAAACTACATAATAAACTGCGCCTCCCTTATCCAAATACAGTCCCAGCCTTTATTAGGCTGTGGGAGAAAGACCTCAACCATGCGCTCACTCAAACCGAAATCAATTCTATTCTGATTTCACCCCATATCTCATCCAAATGTATCCGAATACAAGCAAATGCCTATAAAATACTCACAAGATGGTATAAAACCCTGGATATAACGTCGCTTTATACTGTGTCTGCCTCCGACATGTGCTGGAGATGCCTCCAAGATAGAGGTTCTTTCATACATATCTGGTGGTCCTGTCCACTAATAAACAAATGGTGGACGGATATCTTCAGGATTGCGAACAAAGCATGTGGAACAACTTACCAGGCGTCCCCAGAAAAAGCACTTCTAAGCTTATACCCCCCCAAACTGACAACCCCTTCCCCTAACCATATGCTCTAAACAACTAATAGCAGCAGCTCATTTTCTCATATCAAAACATTGGCTATCTTCTGAAACCCCCTCTATTGAACACTGGATCTCTAAAGTTGACCAGATCAATAGATTTGAGGAAATATCATCTTGGGAGATGAGAACTCATTACAAATATACTAAAATGTGGGGCAACTGGCACTTATTCAGAACACAAGTGACACCCTAAGATATTTCTAGGGTATGACAGAGGATAACCCTCTCGGCAACAATTATACTTCAACGCCCATATTCCTGAACTCCACGCTGAACTCGTGTTGTTTTACTTAAGTAGTTTCTACTCTATCCGAGCACTCGACATGCTGCAAATCAGATATACTGCAAGTCAAATACGCTGAAATTGTGACATGCAATCATATGTAATAACCTCAAAATAGCCACAACTTCTTGAGTTTTTTTTATACTGTCCTGTATATTTCTAAAACTTAATGAAATATTTGATTGTTAATGTTACAGAGGTTCGTTCAAAACCTCTCTGAAAAATGTAATGTTTACAAAAGCAATAAAACTTTTTAAAACTTAAAATAATAATAATAAAAAAATAATAATAAAATAATTTAAGTCACCCAAACAACGCCCCATTAATCGTTGAAATGTACTAGGGGCATTTTTTAGGTCAGATGGCATGCAATTAAATTCAAATAATCCCATAGGTGTGATAAAAGCAGTTTTTTTTATTTATCGTCCTCTCGAACTGGTATCTGCCAATATCCACTAGCCAGGTGCAAAGTAGTAAAAAAAAAAAAAAAATCATCTTTCCTCATAGCTGTGAGAGACTTCTACATGAGGAAGTGGATATGTATCTCAGTGTGTACATGCATTAAGATGCTGATAATCAACATAAAATCTAAGAGATCCATCTTTTCTCTTTACTTAGACAATAGGAGCTGCCCATGAGCTATTACTTTCTTGTATAATTTCTCCATCCAACATATTAATTCTTTCACTTCATGATATAGAGCTGGTGGAATGTGTTATTATCGTTCTCTCACTAGTATTGCATCTCTTGTATGAATCTGATGTTCAGTTTCTTCAGTATAACCATAATCTTCATCATGGCAGACAAAATGTTTGCTGGTGTTTTTGTAACGTTTTTTTGTTTTTGTTTTTAATTTTTGTTCCAACATGGCAGTAGGTGACACTCCATTCAACTGTAGTAAATCCCATAGCCAAACTATATCTGAAAGATCGGATTTTGTTTCAGTGGGATCTAGCACTGGTGCCTTGCAGCGCTGGGGTCCTGGTTTAGAATCCAACCAAGGACACCATTTGCATGGAGTCTGTATGTTCTCCCTGTGTTTGCGTGGGTTTCCTCTGGGTACTCCGGTTTCCTCCCACACTCCATAAGACTCCCAAGACATACTGATAGGGAACTTAGATTGTGAGCCCCACTGGGGACAGTTGCATGCTAACGTCTGTAAAGAGCTGAGGAATATGTTGGAGCTATATAAGTACATAGAATAAATAAATAAATACATAAATAAATAAATAAATTTTGTACAAGAACAGGTAGATTCTCCACCTCATGTGATTGTACTGTATAAGCTTCCTCAATTATTAGACCTGATGGAATTGTCAGTTGTTGGTCACCACAGTTAATGAATCGTACTGATACACGTCCTTTATGTACACAACATAAAGTCCTCCCTACTGTCAAAAAAAAAAAAAAAAAACATGTTTTGGAGGGAAAAAGACAGACTTGTTTACCACTAAAACCATACAAATTGACCTTTTGGATGTCTGGTTTAGCTATGTTGTTATGTCTGGAAATTTGTTTTTGTCTGGAAAAACTGCTGTGTCATTGCCATTGAGTATCATCCCAGATTATGTTTTTGCTGAGTTTCTCCACTCCACCCCTCCAGCTAGAAGGTTCCAGTCTAGCTAGAAACTGTATATAAAGAGAGCAGTCAGAGACCCTAGTTTTCTGCAGTTAGAGACCAGTGCTTGGAGGGGAAGACTCTGCCAGTCTGCATTAGAGAAATGAAGAAGACGCTGAGATGGGGATGTTGAGTCACAGGCCATGGGTAACTAGCCTTGAGAACAAGGAGCCACCTGGACTACTGAGCTACAGACTGTGTACCTCCAGGCCAAGGTACCAGCCTTCTAAGAAAGAGAGGCAAAGTAACTCAGGCTTTTCCTTAGCATCAAATCCTTCTTCTGCCAGAGAGGAGAAGCCGGCCCTATGCCTCCCTTGTATTGTTTTTCACCTGAATTCCTCCAGTAAAGAAGCACACTGGTTAACTGCAGACCCTCACTCTCTGAACTTATTTCCCATTGGGGTGCACCATGTCTTACTATCCCTTCCGGAGAGCAGCAACACATGGTGACATCTTCACGGTAGCGTAGCATTGGGGCTACCTCAAACCACTGCAGTCACATAAATTAAGTTTTACTTCCATAAACGCTGCCATGCTGCAGATTCTCCACTGCTTTCTAACTAAAGTTACAGCTGGCCACAATGACTAATCAGAACTGTTATAAGCTACTAGGCAGGTATCAAGTGCTACAAACATCACTTTAGTTAGCAGGTGTATTTCATGCGCTGTCTAATATGGCTCAAAGTAGTGGAGCTCAGTTGTCATCTTGTCGTGGTCAGCAGAGCCTCACAGAGACTAGTATGAAATTCATGTTCCAGTGGCATTAAGGTATACTTGTTCAATCTCCTGGAATGTCACAGAGACCTCCCAGACTCACAGAAGAGCTGCCAAAACTCAAGGGTGCTGAATGGAGGGTTGACTTCTTCCATAAAGCCCTTCATGAACTTTAACTGTATGTGTTGCTGGGATGGTGCATTATCAAACTTAGCCACAGTACCCAAACATGCATTGAGGAGGTGGGTCACAAAATGGGACATGGTACATCATGAAAAGAAGAAAGTCATATGCCATGGTCAGAGAAAAGGAATGTACAGTATCAGTGCTTACATATTTTTTTAGCCACAAAGTATACTTTAATTAGAGATCAGTGAATCATTAAAAAAATTATTCGCCAAACTTTTCCTAAGATTCGTATATTCAACGAATAGATTCGTTATATTTGCATACAAAATATACGTTATTATTAGAGATGAACGAGCACTAAAATGCTCGGGTGCTCGTTATTCGAGACAAACTTTTCCCGATGCTCGGGTGCTCGTTTCGAGTAACGAACCCAATTGAAGTCAATGGGAGACTCGAGCATTTTTGCATGGGACCAAGGCTCTGCCTAGGGAAGGCTGGGTGAAAACCTGGAAACCTCAGAAAATGATGGAAACACCACGGAAATGGACAGGAAAAAGCAGGGGCAGCATGCATGGATGCCTCTGAGGCTGCCTAATCCCACCATTAACCCAAATTCTCCTGCAACAGCCTGGTGGTTACCCTCATGGCAATTGTGCTCACACAGACCAAGAAAGGCGAGGCACATGCCCATCACGTTAGGGAAGCACCCAACTAGGTGCAACGAAGGTCCATCACCCATGCCCATGCTGGCACTGCTCTCCTATCCCCAGCCACACGATGCAGGCATAAACCTGACACAGCATGGCGGTGACACCAACAAGTGACCAAGTTAGATGAGCTAGCAGGTGAACCACCCAAAAATTTAGCCTGGCGCAGCATTGGGGTGACAACAGAGTGAGCGAGTGACACTGCGGGAGCAGGCGAACCACATAAACATTTTTCGTGGCCCTGTATGGCGACGGTGACAACAGAGTGACTTAGTATGCGGTAGCTGGTGAAGCACCCAAAAATTTAGCCTGACACAGCATGGCGGTTACACCACCAATGACTTTGTCCGACTGAGAATGCAGTGAAATGGCTTTTGTTGAGCCTCCAAAAATATTTTTCTTTTCGGAGTACATAAAGTCGACCCTCAGCAAAAAAAATTTTTAGAGAGAGGGCCTGTAGGTGGACCTCCGGAAAAATTGTTTGGAGAGAGGGCCTGTAGTGGGCCCTCCGGAAAAATTGTTTAGAGAGAGGGCCTGTAGGTGGACCTCCGGAAAAATTGTTTGAAGAGAGGGCCGGTAGGGGGCCCTCCGGAAAAATTGTTTAGAGAGGGCCTGTAGGTGGACCTGCGGAAAAATTGTTTGGAGAGAGGGCCTATAGGGGGCCCTCTGGAAAATGTGTTTAGAGAGAGGGCCTGTAGGTGGACCTCCGGAAAAATTGTTTAGAGAGAGGGCCTGTAGGTGGACCTCTGGAAAAATTGTTTGGAGAGAGGGCCTGTAGGGGGCCCTCCAGAAAAATAGTTTAGAGAGAGGGCCTGTAGGTGGCCCTCCGGAAAAATTGTTTGGAGAGAGGGCCTGTAGGGGGCCCTCCTGAAAAAACGTGGTAAAAGAGTCCCAGTTGGCCCTCTAAAAAATTGTGTTTTTTGGCTCAGCGTTAGGTAAAGACGAAAAGGAGAAGGAGGAGAAGAGAAGAGGAATCGGATACATAAGTAATGTTAATCTTTAGCTGCTTTCCCCCGGTGGAGATTTGAATTCCGGTGAAATACAGGCTTTGTTCATTTTAATAAGCGTCAGCCTGTCAGCGCTGTCAATTGACAGGCGTGTACGCTTATCGGTGATGACGCCACCAGCTGCACTGAATACCCGCTCTGACAACACGCTAGCGGCAGGGCAGGCCAGCACCTCCAAGGCGTACAGCACCAGTTGAGGCCACGTGACCAGCTTTGAAACCCAGTAGTTGTATGGAGCAGAGTGATCGGTTCGGACGTTGGTATGGTCAGCTAAGTACTCCCTCACCATCTTTCTGTAAAGCTCGCCCCTACTCTGCCTAGACTGGGGACAGGTGACAGTGTCTTGCTGGGGTGACATAAAACTGGCAAAGGCCTTGGAGAGCGTTCCCCTGCCAGTGCTGGACAAGCTGCCTGCTTGCCTCCTCTCCCCCGCTACTTGGCCCACAGAACCATGCCCTCTGCCGCTAGCGGCGTCAGATGGGAAGGATTGTTTCAGCTTGTGCACCAGGGCCTGTTGATATTGATTCACTCTCATACTCCTTTCCTCTGCAGGGATGAGAGTGGAAAAGTTCTGCTTGTACCGTGGGTCCAGGAGAGTGAACACCCAGTAATCGGTGTTTGAAAAAATGCTTCTAACGCGAGGGTCACGGGATAGGCAGCCTAACATGAAGTCTGCCATGTGCGCCAGAGTCCCAACACGCAAGAATTCCCTCTCCTCACTGGCCTGACTCTCCATTTCCTCCTCCTCTTCAGCCCATACACGCTCAAGAGTTAAGAAGGACTGAGCATTGGTACCCGCTTCTGTCTCGCCAACATTCTCCTCCTTTTCCTCCTCATCCTCATCCCCCTCCTCCAATACGCGCTGAGAAACAGACTGGAGGGTGCTCTGGCTATCAAGCAATGTATCTTCTTCCCCCATCTTCTGTGACAAGCGCAAAGCTTCCAACTTCATGCTGAGCAGTGAGTTTTTCAACAGGCAAAGCAGCGGGATGGTGAGGCTGATAATGGCGGCATCGCCGCTGACCATCTTTGTTGACTCCTCAAAGTTGCTCAACACCTGGCAGATATCAGACATCCACGTCCACTCCTCATTGTAGACTTGAGAAATCTGACTGACCTGACTACCAGTTCTGGTGGAAGTTGACATCTGGCAGTCTACAATCGCTCTGCTCTGCTGGTAAACTCTGGATAACATGTTTAATGTCGAATTGCATCTTGTGGGCTCGTCGCACAACAGTCGGTGAGCAGGCAGTTGTAGGCGGCGCTGCGCTGCCCTGAGAGTGGCAGCATTTGTGGTCGACTTGCGGAAATGCGCACAGATGCGGCGCACCTTTGTGAGCAAATCAGACAGATTGGGGTATGTCTTGAGGAACCGCTGAACTATTAGATTGAACACGTGGGCCAGGCATGGCACATGTGTCAGTATGCCAAGTTGCAGAGCCGCCACCAAGTTACGCCCATTGTCACACACAACCATGCCTGGCTTGAGGTTCAGCGGTGCCAGCCACAGATCGGTCTGCGCCGTGATGCCCTGTAACAGCTCTTGGGCGGTGTGCCTTTTGTCACCTAAGGTCAGCAGTTTGAGCACCGCCTGCTGGAGCTACCGACTGAAGGCGCCGTGCCCACGGATGGTAATTCGGAGGAGGAGGTGGAGGAGGAGAAGGGGTCGGAGGAGGAGGCATAGTACGTGTGAGATACCGTGACCGAGGTATGCCCCGAAATCCTCGGTGTGGGCAGTACATGAGCAGCCCCAGGGTCAGACTCGGTCCCAGCCTCCACCAAGTTAACCCAATGTGCCGTCAGTGAGATATAGTGTCCCTGCCTGGCAGCACTTGTCCACGTGTCCGTGGTTAGGTTGACCTTCTCAGAAACAGCGTTGGTCAGGGCACGGATGATGTTCTGTGACACGTGCTGGTGTAGGGCTGGGACGGCACATCGGGAAAAATAGTGGCGGCTGGGGACCGAATACCGATGGGCAGCCACCGCCATGAGGTTGCGAAAGGCTTCGGTCTCTACCAGCCTATAGGGCAGCATCTCCAGGCTCAGCAATTTGGAGATGTGGACGTTGAGGGCTTGGGCATGTGGGTGGAACTGTATTTTCTCTTGCGCTCCAGCGTCTGCTGTAAAGACAGCTGAACGCTGCGCAGAGACACATTGGTGGACGCTGTGGAGGATCGTGGAGGCGAAGGTGTGGTTTTCCGGCGGGAGGCGCTCGTGCCGGGGTCCTGGGCAGGG
>ONZH01000203.1:0-99853 GCA_900303285.1 Rhinella marina | reverse complement strand
GCCCTGATAAGGCTTTTAATCACGCTCCTGCCTGTCCAACAGCTAAAACCTATCTGTCCCTTCTCCAGCCTCTGTCCCTGACTAAGTTCACGCAGCATATGCGTACGAGCAGGAAGAGCTGAGTTTTTAATATTCGAGGTCACATGGTTTTTCCAGCCAATCCATGTAGACGCTGTTTTCGCGCTGCCAGCGTGCTCAGCGTGCCTGTCATACCCCCCCTGCATGTTGATTGGTGGAAAAAGAGCGCCAGGGAAGGTGGGAGGGGAAACGAATTCTAAGTGCGCCATCGCCGTTATACTCGATTGAAATCGAGTATGCCGAATATCGTAGTATTCGATCGAATACCGGCTCGATCGAACACTACTCGCTCATCTCTATTAATAAGTGCAGTACATCTGTGCTCTAGAACTGAGATCTACACTAAAAAGGGAGATTATAAGAAATGCTCAGATGTTTCTGCATTTTCCTAATACATGGAAATCCCAAAACGAACCCCCTCCATTACTGAACATTGGCTGGTCTGAGTATGTGTCTGCTTCTTCCTCATTGTATAGAATAATTGGCTCTGCTACATCCCTGATACTTCACACTGGTTTATCATTTCTCCATTTACTGACCATCATTCAGGCCATATCTCTTATGACATCATCAGCAGCCTGTAGCTCCGCCCACCAGCTATGACGCTCTGTGACATCACAATGCAGTGCCCGGTGTTCTATGTGTCGGGGTGCACTTGGGTCTTTTGAGGGTTATAGTTTGAAGACTATGGAGTTCTGGAGCGTTGCTCTGCTTTTTTTCGCTGTTTACTTTGCTAATATTGAGGGGAGACCGACCATAACACCTACTGGTAAGTATTAGAGATTGTATGTCTCCATACATGATGTGTTGTAGAGATCTGGTTATAGGGGGCAGTGTGCGGCATTGCAGCTTAGCCCCATCCACTTGAAATGCACTGAGCTGCAATACCATACACAGCCCATGGAGAGGAGGGGCGCTGTTTTGGGAAGAAAGCAGAATTACTTTTTTTTTTAATCTCATACAAGCCTTTTATATGATAAAACTCTGGTTACCTAAAGTCACCACTAGGGGGAGCTTAGAGGATATATTGTATATTGAGCTCTATGTAAGCATTTATATAGTAGGCTCCTATATTGTCTCTAGCAGCGGCAGACAGGATTTTATCATTATCTCTATGGTATTACCGGGGAGTATTGAGTCTGAATCAGAAAACTGAGCTCAGACCATATGAGATATCAGAAGAAATGTATCAGAAAATAGATATATTTACAAAGACTAAATATCATTTCTGGGTGAACATTCCCTCTAAACTGATGGTACAATGTATCCAATGTCTTTATGACTTCTCAGAGTGTGAACTAGAGGTGGAATCTCACTTTATAGATTGTCCTCCTATATACTGCCCATCATTCAGTTCTTACCTCTGATGACATCATCAGTCACTAGCCCCGCCCCCAGACAGTACAGCTCTGAGGCTCTGTGACATCACAATGCCATGTCCAGTGTTCTATGTGTCGGGGTGCACTTGGGTCTTTTGAGGGTTACTAGTTGGAGAATATGGAGTCCTGGAGCGTTGCTCTGATATTATTTTCTATTTTCTGTGTTAATATTGAGGGGAGGTCGACCATAACACTTACAGGTAATGGACGTCATCACTGGGGAGGGTTGTGAAGGTTTCTAGGGGTCACTTATAGGAAGAGTCTTCTGTCTCCTTCTCTTGATATAATCTTGGGGTTCAGTAGTCGCCATCATGGATTTCATGTCTTTATTCCCTTCATTCTTTTATGGACAGGGTCTACCCCGGCATTAGAGAGGGGAGACACCCCCAGCCCCGAGAACACTGGAGCCAATAACAGTGAGTAGTCAACTCCTTCCTCTCCTGATACTACTCCCATCATCCTCATATGTCTTATAATATGGAGTTAATAACCATCATCTTGTCTCTTTATTCCCAGTCTGGCTCTATGTTCTCCTGGGGCTGTGCGGCATATTACTGCTGACAATGATCATCATCTGCATCTTCTGGTGAGTGTCCATCTTCTCCTACTCTACAGATATCTACATATCCTCCTGCCCGCCATACACTGCACCTGTATATCTGACCTCTGTAGTGGGGGAGGGGGTCATGGGGATATTCTGGGGGTGACTGAATATTGTCCTCTGGAGCAGTTAATGTAAGAACATTTCTCTCTGTCACAGCTACAAGAAGATGAGACCATACTACAGACGCCTGGCCGGGAGACTGGAAGAGGTGGTGGTGGAGAAACCAGGTAACAAGGACTTTATAATCTCATATACACGGGGTCCAGGCAGGGCTTAGGGTGACCTCTTATATCTGGGGATCCTGCACATTGGGGGGAGGGTCCTACTAGTACCCCAGAAATCAGCAGAATGTAGCGGTGAGACGGCTGGTGTCTGCTGATGGCTGCAGAGAAGACATCGGGAATTTCCTGGAATCTCATTGATATATTGTTGTATTACTCTTATTCTTATAGCGATAGATTCTGCTACATCTGCAACCTACTGATGGTTTCCTTTTATATTACAGTCCTTGCCAGAGCCTCCAGCTATGTGGGGAATAAATTCAGGCGAGTGCACCACCACCTTGAGAAGAACATCAAGCATGTACAACACCGTCTTGGCCAAGGAGGAAAGGGAAAGTTATTAGGCTACATCCGGGAACATCGGGATAAAGAACATCGCAAATATTGTAAGAACAAAGAAGAGAAGCCGGACGGTGAGGAGTGTACTGCTGAGGATGATCCTTAAAGCTGCCATTCATCAATACAGAAGAACAAGATAAAGGATCATGTGTAATACCATCTCACACAAGAAGCCCCCCCTACCAAAAACAAAACAAAAACTTACTATAATTCGGACAATTTGAAAATTTATATTCACAATTTGGCCTCCCCTCCAAAAAAAATCTATCTATCTATCTATCTATCTATTGTGAGGCAGTGACAGGTCTCATCAGGAGCGTGCCACCAAGGTGCCCAGCCTTGATGGAGTAAAGGCCAGCAGACTGTGTGTTCGCTGAGGTATCAGTGAACACCTTTCTATTTAGCATAGCTGGTTCCAGCTAGTCCGGGTCTGGCTTTTACTGGGAACAGGCAATGTGCTGGGTGGGTGCCTGTTCCCCATGCTCCAGTCCGGGACTTCGGGCATGCTCATGTCCAGCATTTCTGGAGTTGTTTTCGCTGTATCAACTTGGAAGCCTAATAAACAAGGACTTTAATGAACTTTGTGGTGTCCCTGCCTCTTTACACTGGTGAAGTCAGTACGATTCCTTACACTATCTATCTATCTGATAATAAAAAGCTTCTTCTCGATATGACCGTGTTATGGATTCATTTCCTCGTCCAGATCTGAGGTCTGTGTTCTGGATGGAGGAGAAGATGGGGCTCGGGATCTGTCAGTAAGAGGCCGGATCCATAGATGTACAAATAGTGGAAAGGAGTTCTGTACAGGTTCTTGTCATCCTGTGGGGCTGGGCCCCTTCTCTCTAGGGCCCCAGTTGCATGGTACATGAGCCCCTGTCACTACAGTTACAATCTCGTCCTATGCATCAGCTATATACCGTCAGGACCATGAGGAGAAGGTGACGAGGCTTGGGGATAGATCTGGACGCGGTGATGGCAGCTCCGGCTCCGTACCTGCCGCCATCTGCACTGATAACATGTAGGGGGTGTTCACACCGGGTAAATACAGCGCAGAAGGATCTGATGTCTATTGTCAGCAGAATCTACAGAAATCCAAGGCCGACACTTGTATTAGCAGATGGAACGCTATGAAGCAGCCCTGGCTCACAGACCCCACCAGACCACAGGAGACGTTTGCCAGTTTTAACATAAGGGTTTATCAGTGATGTGGAGTCAAGCATTAGAAGTGGAATTTGGTGTGAAATTTAGGAAAACTTCAATTTGCAAGAAAGTCAAATTTCCTCCCGTTTCGTTGTTTACGAATCAATGTTTCTTAAAATGGCGGCTGCTCGTGTTACAGAGTGAAAATAAGAAGCCCGGGAACACATGATCACCCATAATGCAGAACAGACAGCCAATCCGCAGGTAGTCATCCTCTAAAAATACGTCATCCTGCGTGGTCTCCGACATTGTCCTTAGCACAGGAAGAGACATGGCAAGCGCTCGTGTGCTAGGGACAGTGTTACTGAAAACAATTTTAATGAACAATATTAAAAAAGGGAGAGTGCAGGGACAGTGTATCGCCGTGTCATCACAGTCTAGTGCACCCACATTCATAAGTAATACCTTCTGTTAGCTGTGGCATTACATTGTGTCCGAATTATAGGCACATGTAATTCTTCACCCTGTACATAACAGTGCAGTGGAACAGAAGTTACCTTATCGTAACGCTTAGCTTATCCATTAGCTGTAGTGTTACGTTCAGTCAGCATTATGGCCAGGTTTAATTTATCAACCTGTACATAACTGTGCAGTGCAGTGAAATTTATCATAGCTGATTCCTTCTTTTAGCTATAGCATTACATTAAGTCTATATTATGGGTAGGTGTAATTTATCTTCCCGGACATAACTGTGCAGTGGTGCAAAATTTATAATACTTACTGTATTTTTCGTTTTATAAGGGGGAAATGGCCGTGCATCTTATAAAGTGAATACTAGTGAGCACCTCTTGTACAGCGTCAGGATGACGTGATACTGCACTCAGTGCAGCGCCGGCCAGAGAAGTCAGAGGAGTGCGACTTGCCGGAGATGAAGAGGAGCCACGGCGCAGGAGAGGTAAGAAGAGTTTTTGTTTTAGTCTGATGGGGGTCTGAAAAGGATGATGGGGGTCTAAAAGGGCTGATCTGAGGAGGCGCTCACTAGTATACATTATGTGCCGGAATAAGGGAAAATACTTACCTTCACTGGTCTTCTTGCTGGGGCCGGCGCCTCCTCCAACCTGCACTGCACTGTCCTGACCCCGTACACCGTCAGGATGTAGTGTGCATACTATGACCTGATGCTGCATGCAGTCAGTTGACAGTGCAGCGCCGGCCGGAGAAGACAGAGGAGTGCGACTTGCCGGAGATGAAGAGGAGCCTGCAGAGCAGGAGAGGTAAGCAGAGTTTTTTGTTTTAGTCTGATGAGGGTCTGAAAGGGTTGATCTGAGGTCTGATGAGGGTCTGAAAGGGTTGATCTGAGGTCTGATGGGGGTCTGACATGGAGGGCTGATATGGGGGTGTGATGTGATGTCTGATATTTATTGGGGGTCTGACATGAGGATCTGATGAAAAATATTTTTTTCTTATTCTCCTACTCTAAAATCTGGGGTGTGTCTTTTAAAGCGAAAAATATGGTAATCCGTTCCGTTAGCTGTAGCATTATGATATGTCAGCATTACAGGCAGGTGTAATATATTGACCTGTACATAACTGTGCAGAGAAAAGAAATTCATCATAGCTAATCCCTTCCATTAGCTGTAACATTATTTTAAGTCTGCATTATGGGCGTAATTGATCACCCTGTACGTAAGTTTGCACTGGAGGAGAAAATTATCATACATTATCCATAGCATTACGTTAAGTCTATATTACTGTACAAAAGTGTGCAGTGGAGATAAATTTATCAGCAGAATGTCAGTTCAAAGCATTTAAAGGGAACCTGTCATCACCTTTATGCTACCCATACTAACGGCAGAATAAAGTAGAGACAGGTGAGTTGATTTCAGCGGTCTGTCATTTGTAAGTTAATACAGACTGGACCTGGAAAAGAGTCAAATCTTCATGAGAAGAGTCATGGTTATTGATGAATTCCTGCTCTCCCCGTCCACCTGCTGATGACTGACATCTTCTACTTAGTTTTCTCCCTTTCTCTCTAGGAGAGAACTGCCAATCATCAGCAGATGGGAAGAGAGCAGGAGATTAGGAATAACTATGACTCTTTGGTAGATTTGACTCTCTTCAAGGCCTGGACTGCAATGATTATGATGCTGGTTCTCGGCAACCACTTTTAGCTCATGAGTGATACACCTCTGAAATCAGCATTTCTGTCACTATTTTATACTGCCCTCAGTGAGGTCACCGTAAAGTTGATGACAGGTTCCCTTTAACTTTTCTTACAAAATGATAGCTGTATCTTCATCTCACAAAGACATGGTTGCTGTAACAAGGTGGCAGCTTAACCTAAGGCCCCTTACTGACTACCATAAAAAGGTATACCAGTGGTCTCTAAGGGGTCAAACCACATATAAAACTCAATTGAGTGATTTGATTTTTTTATACTTGATATTTAACTCAATCAAGAGACATTTGAGTGGTCACTTGCCTGATCTTAAAGGGTTTCTACAGTTTTTAAAAACTGATGATCTATCCTCTGGATAGATCATCAGCATCTGATCGGCGGGGGTCCAACACCCGGGGCCCCCGCCGATCAGCTGTTTGAGAAGGCAGCGGTGCTGCAGTAGCGCCGCGGCCTTCTCTGTGTTTACCACTGGCCCAGTGACGTCAAGACTAGTATCACTGGCCTGGGCGGGGCTAAGCGCTGTTCACATGAATGGAGTTTAGCCGCGCCCAGGCCAGTGATACTAGTCGTGACGTCACTGGGCCTGCGGTAAACAAAGAGAAGGCCGCGGCGCTCCTGCAGCGCCGCTGCCTTCTCAAACAGCTGATCAGCGGGGGTCCCGGGTGTCGGACCCCCGCCGATCAGATGCTGATGATCTATCCAGAGGATAGATCATCAGTTTTTAAAAACTGCAGAACCCCTTTAAACATTGGATCACTTCATGTTTTCAGTTTATATTTCAGGTTGAACCTTTCTTGAAAATGTCCAGATAAGCTTTGACTAAATGTTCAGTATATCATACTCTAATTCTAACAAAACGCATCAGAACATATCCCTAGAGCAAGTATTAAGAAGTTCTAATGCCCCTGGCACCCTTTGGGTTCCAAATGCCATGTCTACTAATGGCCTTTGGGTGCAAGTAGGGACTTTGGGTGGCACTTTATTTAAAGGGGTTGTGTCACTTTAGCAAATGGCATTTATCATGTAGAGGAAGTTAATACAAGGCACTTACTAATGTACCGGGATTCTCTTTGCTACCTGGATCCACATTTCCATCACATTATGCACTGCACGTTTCCATGGTTACAGACCACCCTGCAATTCAGCATGTCTACATGATAAATGCCATTTGCCAAAGTGAAACAACCCCTTTAACAGAGCTGGGACAGCAGGGTGATAGCTATACAGTATCTGATGCCCCAAATTATTTTATGCACTTCAATATGTTTTACCCACAATAAACTGGAACATCAATGGGAGATAAATTCTCCCTTTCGTTAGTGGATTTATTTGTTTCTTGGTTTGAAGAATGCTGTATCTTCACATCTTTCCTGGTTTTTCCTGGTATGGTCGCTATTAGTTATGAGCGAGCATGCTCGGCCAAATACGGTATTCGGCCGAGCATGGCTGTGCTCAGCACCACGCAGTGTTTGGCTGAACACCGAGTGTGCTTGAGCGCGATGCTCGAGTCCCCTCCCCGCACGTTTCTTGCCTGCTACACAGCCAATCAGTGTGCGGGGATGTACTGGCATTCACTGTAGTGCCGTAGCCATGCTGGCTACTGGCATTAGTGATTGGCTGGCCGGAAACGCGTCATCAGGTGCTATATAGCACCCGGTGACATGTAACTCGACTCAGTCTGAGTCAAGGAGAGCTGCTGCAAGGAGGGACAGATAGTGTAGGGATAGAAATTGGCTAGGCAGGGCTAGTTTTTCTGTTTAAAAGACCCAAAAGTCCTTTTAAGGACTATTTTTTATATCTGGCTGCAATATTTTATTTTTTGGGGGGGCAAAAATTGTGGAAGTTTGCCTGACCTAAACACCACCTGCGCAGCGTGTTCTGTATAACGTTTGTGTATTCCAAATACCTGACATCCAGTGTATTGTTTTCTGCTGCTAATCAAGGCGACATTACCTGTGCTGCGTCTGCTGTTTAACGTTTGTGTATCGTAAATATTACTGACATTCGGTGAAATTTTTCATGCCGTTAGTGATGGCGATATACCCTGCGCCACGTCTGCTGTATAACATTTGAGCATCCTAAATACATGTGACATTCAGTGTAATTTCCTAACAATTTTTCCTCTAAAATAAATTTTATCCTCGGTTTTGGGCGTATTCTTGTCATTCCGTAAAAGTGGTGTAATACTTGGACAACATTGTTCACAGCAGTGACTTTGGAGTCCAAGATGCATCCAGACATCCTCCCCATGCTGTTCCCGACCCATTTCAGTGGTGTTTCCGTCATTTTCTGACCTTTTCCTATGAACCAGACATCCTTCCCTCTTCAAAGCAGGGGGTGCCTGGTTTAGTGCTTGGGTTCTCCCATTGACTTCCATTGTGCTCGGGTGCTCGGTAGAGCACTCAAGCGCCACCTATTGTTCTATTCGAGCACCCAAGAACTATGGTGCTCGATCAACACTAGTCGCTATATTGATTACATGTAATCATATGGATTGGTGATGTGGTGACCATACCGGGATTTATTACTTATTTCAATATTAACCCTTTTGGTTTATCTTATTGCATATTATTTCTGTGTACCATTTTTGGATTTGATACCATCAGTAGATATAGATCAAATAACAGTTCACACCTGCAGTTATCATAAGCCTACTGCTGTCAATGCCATTTTACATCTTAAGTAGTGATGAGCGAGCATGCTCGGCCGAACTCGCCGTTCGGCCAAGCATGCCGGCGCTCGGGTCCACTCGGTGTTCGGCCGAACACCGAGTGTACTCAAGCGCCATGCTCGAGTCCCCTCCCCGCACCAAGATGGATCCGTCATGATCCCCAATGCAAGTCAGTCAATAGTAAACAGATCCGTCCTCCATTGACTTTCATGCCATTGAGTCCATGACAGATCCATCACCTTACCTTTCCCAGCAGCTCCCTCCTCCCTCCAGCAGGTGGTGCTGTGGTGAAACTTACCACTGTACGCGCTGTCTTCCTGCCGGCCAGAGCACCCAAGCACACAAGCAGCTGGGTGCTCGATCATCACTAATCTTAAGTTGTGGCATCTGCACCGCAATATCAAGAACATCCCTGTAGGTAAACTGAGATTGAAAACGAAATTGCTCACCTAATACTGCATTTGAGAAAGAGAAAGTGGGTATTAAAGAGAGATTGAGAAAACAATGTTATCCCACTTGGATTTTAAACCATGCAAAGAATATGGCTGAAATTAAGAGGAGGACTTGATGACACATCACCACTGAGACCAGTCATTGGCTGCAGCGATGCACGTGACCCAATTTGTCTGGAAGTTGACAAATGGGGACCAGTGGGGAGCAGTATCAATTGTTTTTAGAGGAACTGTGCAAACTTAGCCCCCAAAATAGCTGGACAAGCCGTTTAAGGCAGACTGACATTCTTAAAGTGAACCAGTCCATAAGTACAATGTCAGCACCTAGCAACAAGAAAAACCTAAAATCGTATAAAAATAAGACAAAATGGCATCACATTATCAGCATAACAAAGCACAACAGCATCTTTCAGCCATTTTTGCAACTTGTCTGTACACATTTCACCTCTTCTTTAAATTGTTCCATCCTTAGCGCAACCGGATTCTCTTAGACCAGGGATGAGCAACCTTCGGCACTCCAGCTGCTGGAGGAGGATTCTGGGAGTTGTAGTTCGACAACAACTAGAGTCCGGAGGTTGCTGATCCCTGTCTTAGACAGTTAAAGAGCAAAATCAGATACTCCACACAATAGGAGGGTGGCTTGGCAATCCTCATCAGGCACTTACTATCAGGAGTCTATAGCTTGTGGGACTCCTTGTCACATTCCGGAGGCCCAAGGCAGACCTCCAGGATGTCTAGCAAACAGGACACAGGCAAGATTCAGAGCACGGACCAACAGAGTACTTTATTACATATGTAATAAAAGAACATGACAGTAACAGCAGGTTAAGCAATAGTAGTAGATCTACCACAAAACCAAGTGCGCCGGCAGACCAGAGGCAAAACCCAGAGGGAAAAGAGCCAGTACGCCCCATTCTTCACAGAGACCCTGGTGGTGGGGATGAACTGGGCCAAGGTCTGACTGGTTGCACCTCCAGGAAGGTTCTGGTATACTTGGCCGCTACCTGCAGGAAACCACAGACAACAGGACTGGAACCCAAACAAGTCAGCCACAGCCATGAACAGATCAGGGAATGTTAACTCCCGTCAGAACCAGGATTAACAAGAAGCACAGATCATACAATCACAAGTGAATCCAACCTCAGTCCCTGTTCATACAATGCTGCAGCCAGCAAGTATCACAGAGCCACCATACATGGGAACACCCACAGCCAGTACACAGAGCACATGCGGCCAGCCTGCATGGTACCAGAGATAGGAGCCACAGAGATGCAGACACCGAAAGCCACAAACACAGGTCACAGTCCACACACTACACCGCAGCCCCAAGCAACCAGCATACACCGGAGTTAGCCTGCAGCAAGTAAGCGAGAGAGCATGAATCCAGCCTACATGGCCACAACTGTCAAAGTGAACCACACCGTGACACTCCTGTACCTTCCCTAGCAAGTATTTCAGTTCAGGAGTCTATACTACAGTTCATGGCTGTGACTCTACGACTGCTGCAGTCCTAGCCTCAGCATCTCAGCAGCTGCCTCACACTGCCTCTGCCCCTCTGCCTCCAGGATCTTCTATGGCAGGACATAAGTAGTTGCTCATTGGGGATGTTCCCCCCAGGTAAGCTGGATAGATGGGATACAGTTACACTGGCTCACAATCACACTGGCTCTCTCCTGGCCTGGCTCAGGCATCACTGCTCAAACTTTGGGTTCCTAACCCAAAATTGCGTGCTGCTTTTCCACCACAGCAATGCAGTTGGCAGTAGTCTCACACACAGCAGGAAACACAATGAAGTGTTTTTGGATCCGGTTTATAATGCTGAATTATTTCAAATGATTCATAGACTGTTTAAAAATATAAATTGCACAAATACAATATTTTCTGTAATTGCAGGTGCTGGTCCTCCTCCTGAGCACTTTGTGGATAGACACAGAGAAGCTCTGATACAGAGGACATCACACATCAGTCCAGTCCTGGATAATCTACTGAGCGAGAGACTGCTGACACAGGAACAGTATGACACCCTGCGCAGTATGACACCTCACCAGGAGGCCATGAGACAGCTCTATGTGTACATGACAATCTGGGGTCACAGTGACAAGGAGAATTTTTATCAAGCTCTAAAGACAAACAACGAGCCTCTCATCAGAGATCTGGAAAATAAAGACACCAGGTCCCAGGGTTTAGCAATGCCGTATGGTATGTTGTGGCCCTAATAGTTTGTGTCATGGTGCACCTACCTGGATATTGTTACTCCCGGGGTTAGGCTCCGCAGCAACAAATGAGTTGTAGTTGGTAAAGTAAGTAGAGTTCAGGCTTGGTAAAGTTCAATGGTTTTACTTGAATAAATTTGCAATAAGCTTGTGTCACCCAAACAATACTTGACCTTTCACTTGGCTCCAGCAAGCAAAGGGTAAACTGGCAGGTAAACTTGAATACTTTGCTTTCTTTTTCTCTCTGCTGTGCTAATCTCTGGCTTTCGTCTGGTTCCTATGAACTACAGATACCGTGTCATATCATATGAACTACAGATACCTTGTCTTATGAGACTGAGGTATACTTTGATGCATTTTGCTGAGTAGGGGTCTTCGTCTCCGTTTTGCCTCTCAGAGGTACTGTTGTCCGTTTATATATATTCAGTTTCAACATGTTTTGAAAGGAATAAAATATTTTTTGGGACTTGTTCCATTTAATTAACCAACATATATACATTATTACTGCATCAATTAACATGAAATGGAGTGTAAGGCCTGGCCCTTAATCATCCAATAACATTCATTTATTTCTCTAAACGGTTGTAATTTAATTTTTGGGACTTGTTGAATTTAATTAAACAAGCATACAGGTGATCAGTACACCAGTAGACAGACAGAATAGGGTAACAATTTACCTAGGAGTGTTAATGCAATATTAAAGGTCAGGCCGTAATCATCCATTTATGTATATTCAGTTTCCACATGGTTAAAATTATCTAACATTTTGGTACTTGTTCCATTTAATTAACCAGCATATATACATAATTACTGCATCAATACACAGCAATCTACGTGTGAGTATTAATGCGAAATTGAGCGTGAGGCCCGGCCCTTAATTATTTGTTAGCATTAATTTATTTTGCCAAACTGTTGTAATTTCATTTTTTTGGGTCTTGAATTTTATTAAATTAGCATGGAAAATGACTTAGGAATTTTAGTGAACAGCAAACTAAGCTGTAGAAATCAGTGTCAGGTAACTGCAGTCTCCTAGAAAGACTAAAAATATATTAAAAAAAAAAAGTAGAACAAAATACTTAAAAATATAAAAAAGTATAAAAATTAAAATAAAATTTTAAATAAAAGTAATTAAACAGTAGAGAAGAGATCATTAGTATTGTTGCATCCTAAAATGCCTGGGAGGTCACAGCTGTAGCCGGCTGGTAGAACTGGAAAAGCGGCGCTGGGTCGGACAGGTAACTAACTACAAGTTCATTATTGCAGGGTGATATTGAGTGTTGTCTGGGGTTTTCCTAAAACTGGACAATCCTTTCTTGTAAAGCCTTAGATGTACTTGACATAGAAAGAGTCTTCTAACACAGCGAGGTCACAGGTTAGTGCTAAAAAGTTACATAGATTAAAAAGTATCCAACACCGAGCAAACTATTCACAATGTACGTCACCTTCTAGTCATACCATTACAAAAATGGGAAAGAGGGAAACTCCACATTAATAAATGACAGAGTACAAGTGAGTGAAGAAAGAAAATACATGACTGGAATGTGCTATCATGGGTTCAGGGTAGCTAAAGGCTCATGGGCCCTGGTGCAAGAGTTCAGTTTGGAATCCCTCTTTCCTTGGTGCTTTGTGGCAAGGGGTATGCACCTAGCCTGTCGGCTGCCTGAGACAAAGAAACGGCAACCTCCATCCCAAATTCTCAACCTAACCCCTTCCCTTTACCTAGAGTGCTACAAAACATACAGTGTAATACAGCGCATCTTCCTCTTGATTCTCTGAGGTTGAGGTTGAGGTCAGGTGAGTTTGCTGGCCAGTCAAGCACATTGATACCGTGGTTATTATACCAGGTATTGGTACTTTTGGTAGTGTGGACAGGGGCCAAGTCCTGCTGGAAAATAAAATCAGCATCTCCATAAAGATTGTCGGCAGATGGAAGCATGAAGTGCTCAGACGGCTGCACGGACTATGGGCTTGATATAACACAGTGGACCAGAAGATAACATGGCTCCCAAACCATCACTGACTGTGGAAACATCACACTGGACCTCCAGCAGCTTGGATTGAGGGTCTCTCCTCTCCACCCCTCCTGCAGACTCTGGGACCTTGATTTCCAAATGAAATGCAAAGTTTAAAGGCTTCAGATAGATCCCTCTGTTTACACGTAAGTTTCACCTTTTGAATTACTGAAATAAATTAACTTTTCAATGATTTTGTAATTTATTGAGAAGCCTCAGTATACCAGTCTGCTCAGCTCCTCCTGCTCTATAACATGGTGCTGTCAGGTGGCATTGCATTCATGGTGACAGCCTGGACCACATTCACCTGCATGGGTCGTCCCTCAGTCACTCCTGTTAATATCACATGTTGCTTGTGCTCTGTAATCCTGAGCACACTTCCACTTTGCTTGATTGTCTCCCAGCACTTAACATAGTAAATTAGTAAAATAGTTTATAAGCAGGGGCGTAGCTAAAGGCTCATGGGCCCTGGTGCAAGATTTCAGCTTGGGCCCCCCTTCCCTCAGTGCTTTGTGGCCAGGGGCAGGGAAGCACATAGCCTTCATGTTGCCTGAGACAAAAATATAAAAAAGCACCCCCCATGACAAACTCTTGACCTAACCCCTTCCCTCCAGCCAGTGGTGTAACTTGACCACCATGCACTTTCTATAATACTGGTGTAACAGGCCAGAGTATACCCTCAGGCCAGACTATACCCAGGGTTAAAGTGGCCTAGGCTAGATTATCCCCCGGGTATACTTTGGCCTAGGCCAAACTATACCCCGGGGTGTAAAATAGCCTAGGCCAAACTGTAACAGGCCAGAGTATACCCTCAGGCCAGACTATAACCAGGGTTAAAGTGGCCTAGGCTAGATTATCCCCCGGGGTATAAAATAGCCTAGGCCAAAGTATACCCCTCCAGGCCAGATTATACCACCCGGGGTTAAAGTGGCCTAGGCTAAATTATACCCTGGGTATATTTTGGCCTAGGCCAAACTATACCCCGGGTGTAAAATAGCCTAGGCCAAACTGTAACAGGCCAGAGTATACCATCAGGCCAGACTATAACCAGGGTTAAATTGGCCTAGGCTAGAATAAACCCTGGGTATATTTTGGCCCAGACCAATTTATACCCCGGAGTATAAATGAGCTTAGGTCAATTCATACCTCTCAGGTCATATTATACCCACCTGTGATCAAATTGGCCTAGGCTAGTTTAAATTCACAGTTTGCGCAAATATGTGTGCAAAAACGTGAAACCTTGTTATAGTCTGGCCCAGGCCATAGTATACCCCGGGTGATACACTACACCGGGGGTGTAAAATAGCTCAGGCCAGACTATATCCTCCCACCTTATCAGGCGCAAATTTTAAAAAGTCACAAACAGCAAGTAAAAATACTTGCAAGTAACAAGCCGAGTGCAAACTGAAATGCCTTAAGACTGTGCCAAATTATCATCTAAAAAGTAACTGGCGCAATTATTATATTTGGGGCAGGGATTTATGATTGGAGGTTTGACTTGGCAGTTATAAATGCATTGGCAAGTTAACTTTCATTGTTGCAAATGGATTGAAAACAATGCAATCCCTGTTTAAGAAAGGAGCAAGAAAGGAGTATAAATTAGCTTAGGTCAATTCAAGTTCACAGTTTGAGCAAAAATTGGCACAAAACGTGGAACCCAGGTTTAGTTTAGCCCAGCAAAGTATACCACAGGTTATAAACTCTATACATCACAAATGTAAAATGGCTAAAGCCACACCCTCTACACCATAACCTTATCATGCACAAATTTCAAAAAGCCACGCCAAGTTTTTCAGTTTACCCCATACATTCCGCTCACAGATTTTTTTTTTTTACTTCAACCAGAAAAAAACTTGAAGTGTTCCCCCAAGGGGAAAAATTTTATACCTGGGGATATAAAATAGTCTAGGTCAGACTATATCTCTCCAGGCCATAATGTTATCACTTCACTGTTTTTCTAACCCTATGAAGAGTTTAAGAATTAAGTCAGTTCAGTTTCTCAATAAAATGTTGAAAAAGTAATTCTTGTGTATATCACTCAATGCTAATGATTTCATAATGATTTCAATCGAGTATAATAAGACCCGAGAGGTATAAATTGGCCTAGGCCACTTTAACCCCAGATTCCATGATAGATAGGTATAATCTGGCCTGGAGGGGTATAGTTTGGCCTAGGCTATTTTACACCCCGAGGTATAGATTGGCCTAGGCCAGTTTATACCCAGGTATAGTTTGGCCTAGGCCAAATTATACCCAGGGTTAATCTGGGACAGGGTTACTTTGGCCTGTTACACCGGTGTCTTCTCATGAACCACAAGGGTCTTTGGGTCCCCTCAGGCTCCTTGGCCCAGTAGCGACTGCTACCTCTGCACCCCCTATAGCTACGCCTCTGTTTATAAGGCCGAAAAAAGACATCTGTCCATCCAGTTCGGCCTGTTATCCTGCAAGTTGATCACGCTCTCTCTCTCTGATATTACTTGTTATTGCCTTTTAGAAATCTGGGCATTTAATATACATATTGTAACCTTGCACATTATTGTGACCCTGCTTAATTACCATATTTTTCGCCCTATAAGACGCACCGGCCCATAAGACGCACCTAGGTTTTAGAGGAGGACAACAAGAAAAAAAATATTTTTCATTAGTCCTCTGGTCAGACCAGCAGTCAGACCCCCAATGTTAATTAGACCTCAACTAAAAGCCCTAACAAGACCCCCAATGTTAATAAGACCCCAATAAGACCTCAGATCAGACCCCAATGTGAATAACCCCCAATCAGACCTCAGATAAGAGCACCATGGTTTTCATCAGCCCCTATATGCCTCCTATCAGCCCCCCCCCAGCAGCCTCATATCAACCCCCAGCAGCCTCATATCAGCCCCCAGCAGCCTCATAGCCCCCAGCCATATGTTAGCTCCACTTTATCAGCCTAATGTCAGCCCCCATGCCTCATGTCAGCCCCCAGTCTCATGCCAGCCCCATGTCAGCCCCCATGCCTCATGTCAGCCCCCATGCCTCATGTCAGCCCCCATGCCTCATGTCAGCCCCCATGCCTCATGTCAGCCCCCAGTCTCATGCCAGCCCCATGTCAGCCCCCATGCCAGCCCCATGTCAGCCCCCAGCCTCATGCCAGCCCCATGTCAGCCCCCATGCCAGCCCCATGTCAGCCCCCAGCCTCATGCCAGCCCCATGTCAGCCCCCATGCCAGCCCCCATGCCTCATGACAGCCCTAATGCCTCAGTTGTAATAAAAAAAATATCCACATACCTTTCCTGCTCCTGGACGCCGCCACTCCTCTCCGCCCGCTCTCTGTCTTCTCCCTGCGGCCGACTGTGCTGTGACACCGGAGGACCAGGAAGCGGTAAGTACCAAGTCTTCACCGCTTCCTTGTCCTCCGGTGCTAATGAGCGCTTCCATTATGGAAGCGCTCATTAGCATTCACTCCATAAGACGCAGGGGCATTTCCCCCCCATTTTTTGGGGAAAAAAGTGCGTCTTATGGGCCGAAAAATATGGTACTTCCGCTACCATACCGGCTATACATAAGTGCCTTGTGTTATGGCTCATGCACTTGACCGCGCCATGTTTTGCAGTCCCCAAATTGCAGATCCGCAAATGCACTTGTGTGCATTCCACAATTTACGGAACGGAACCGGCAACCCATAATAGAAATGCCTATTCTTGTCTGAAAAATGGACAAGAATAGGACATGTTCTATATTTTTGTGGTGCCAACACGGAGTGCTGTCTGCAACTTTTGTTGCCCTAATTGAAGTGAATGGGTCCACATCTGAAATGCACAAAAATGCAGCTCTGATGTGGACCCAAAGAACGGTTGTGTGCATGAGCCTTGATGAAGCTGACGGACCATCACCGAAATGCATATCTCTGTGCACTTTTATGTATTTTTTATTTATTTATGTTTAAAGGGGTTGTCCGGGTTCATAGCTGAACACGGACATGCCCAGAATTTCACCCCTCCGGCCCCCCTGATGTTAGCATAGGAGCATTTGATGCTCTGATGCTCTCCCTTGCCCTGCACAGGACCACGCAGGGCAAGGGCTTTTTTATTTACCATAACACACCGCCGGGCGGAGGCTTCCTCCCAGCAGTGTGTTCGGTGACATCACCAGCTCTGATGGACTGGCTTTAGCGCTGCTCTAGCCGTTTTACAGACTAGGGCAGTGCTAAAGCCCACCCATCAATGCCGGTGACGTCACCGTGCTCACTGCTGGGCAGAAGCCTCCACCTGGCCGCCCTATGGAGAGCCCGATACATCACCGGATCTCCTTTGCCCTGCACTGAATCACTGAAATGCCTGGTTGAAAATTTGGATATGTCCAGGTTCAGCTCTGAACCCAGACAACCCCTTTAAATAAACAAGCGTTTCTTTGGAGTCCTCCAATGCAGCACACTTTAATTTAACTCTTCCTCAAGTGGTAGAGAGCAGAGGAATGGTCAAATTCTTATATGGGTCAAATCCTTTTTCTCTCTATGCTGGATAAATGAACACGATTGGAGGATTTGTCACTTTCTACATCTGCTGGCAACTCCTTGACCATAGTGGATTCTGGGATGGTGTGGCTTTTCATCCTCTCTGACACCCTATAATGGGTAGGGATAACATTGCTCATACACCAGACCCCATTGCAGCAATTAAGTTTTCAACTATGACTCCTCTGGATAAAGATAGAGTTGGAATCTTGGAGCAGGGGAGAGTCTGCTGCGTGCCCCGATCAACACAGGACAGCAGTGTCATTCATAAAGGGGGTGGAGCCTGAGGGGTGGGGTATGGTGTGGCCGGTATGTCAGTGCCTTTAGTCAGTGGCAGCTGCTCTCACTTCAGGACCTGAGCAGGTGAGTGTGCAATGCTTTTATCAAGATGCTAGACTTTCAACTGAATCAACAGATTTACAAGTATGAAATGCCAAGCGAGAATGTAGGAGACAATTAATTAATGAGTAAAGTGCCGACCATTGAGACGCCACACGCTGTCAGCCAAGTCCTGCCTGTGTAACTCCTCACCAGGTGAGTTCCATCTGTGAATTCTTTAAATGACATTTCCTGAAACAGCGAACACTTTTTCTTAGGGTTTTACTTTTTGGTTTAAAACCATTCCCCCCTCCTCTCCTCTGACAGCGGTCACCAAAGGGTCTTTCTTTCTGATTAAGACAATTTCTCTTATGAGAACCTTGAGCAATGCTGGTTACTTATTCACGCTGCGGAGACCGTATTAATCAGTGCCATGTCTACGCTTACCAACTCAAACAGTCACTCTCCAGGCAAAATATGTGCAGCACAAGAATGGAGGAACAGGAATTTATAAGAACAATCACTTGCTGCTGCTACTACCACCTGCTGTAAGGCAGCTATCCTAAAAGTCAGTAACCAACCTTTTAAAACACGCCTTGAAACATAATTCAGGAAGTAATTTGAGCCAGACCCTTATCTGCAACCTTCTGTATCAGAGAGAACGTCCTTCATCAGTGCAGAGCGGAGTACTGGTTTGGCCTTTGTCAGGGACCTGGAGGAGGTCACGCAATGTTCATCTAGGAAATAAATATCTGCTAATTACGTCTCTTAAAGCAAAGCTTTATCCAGAGACATATCTATAGTGGAGATAGGGGAAGCAGCTGCTTTGGAGTCTGAAATAAGATACAGTAGGGCACATACAGGAGGAGGACTAAAAGATATTATTGTCAGGGCCCCCTGAACAGTATTATACAATGACATTATATACAGTGACATGTCATACAGTATATACGTGTAGGAAACAGATGATGGGGCTGCCGGGCCTGGTCTGAGAGAGTGATCTTGACTAGTCACAGAAAAGGGGGTTGCAAACAACATTCAAAAATTTGCTGTGGGGCCCAGTCATTTCTTTTATAAGACAGCTAAGTGTTTAGAACAGCCCTGGAACCACAACCTGGGATGTACTGAAGTCAAACCAAGTGAAAACGTCAAGAAATGGCATTTGGATGAACTACAGTATGGACTAAGAAGGTGACCACCTGGAGACCAATAGCAAGCAGCAACAGAATTCAGTTCACAAAATGTTGTGTGGTGTTCCTCTCTTTGGTGTTATACCTATTGAAGGTGAAGGACAGAGGTGGTCGGAGGTACGCTTGTCAGTCATATTATGGAAAGGATATCCAGAACTCAGCAATTGAGAGAAATATAATAGTTTCACTTTATAAAAAACTAATTGGCTTCAACATCGGAATAGTAATAACTGCATGAGACACAAGTGTTAACCCACACCTGCCCGCACATAAAATTCATCATTTTAATGGAAACAAATAAAACAAATATAGCTTTAGCAGCTCACTAGAGGAAAGCTGTTTACCCTGGGGTGTGAAGTTGCCCACTCAGGTCTATTTATTCATATACAGTGGAACAATTTCCTTCATTAAGTGCTCAGTTTATGATTGGGTCATTATATTATTGTTATGTAGATTTGCCTTTAGGCTAACCCTAAGGGCATTATCCTGGAAGTCCCCTAGTCTTCACCCTTTCAACCCTATACAGGAATCTGGACTCTATTGCAGTGGAACCACCAGGCTGCTACATCTTGGGGTAGTACTTGATCAAGTGACTGCTGACCTACAGGACACAATGGTGTGAATCACCTAGAGATCAGGCAAAACCATAGTTAGGGATAAGTCAAGAGGGAGGGAGAGATCTTTCAATCAAATATGTAATCAAATATCAGGGCGGGCAGGTCAGGGACAGCGTGGAGATCAGGCAGAGGTCAAGTCAAATTCAGGAAACAAGTAGAAGCAAACAAGCTAATGGCACACCTTTGCAGGACACTGGAGAACTAGAACTCATTGCTCACAGGTACTGTGATATAGAGAAATCATAACATAGTAACATAGTTTGTAAGGCCGAAAAGAGACATCTGTCCATCCAGTTCAGCCTGTTTTCCTACAAGTTGATCCAGGGGAAGGCAAAACAAACCCTGTGAGGTAGAAGCCAATTTTTCTCACTTTAGGAGGAAAAATTCCTTCCCGACTCCAATCAGGCATCAGAATTACTCCCTGGATCAACGACCCCTCTCTAGTAACTATAACCTGTAATATTATTACCCTCCAGAAATACATCCAGGCCCTTCTTGAACTCTTTTAGTGAACTTACCATCACCACGTCCTCAGGCAGAGAGTTCCATAGTCTCACTGCTCTTACCATAAAGAATCCTCTTCTATGTTTATGTACAAACCTTCTTTCCTCCAGACGCAGAGGATGTCCCCTCGTCACAGTCACAGTCCTCGGGATAAATAGATGATGGGAGAGATCTCTGTACTGACCGCTGATATATTTATACATAGTTATTAGATCTCCCCTCAGTCGTCTTTTTTCTAAAGTGAATAACCCTAATTTTGATAATCTTTCTGGGTCCTGTAGTCCACCCATTCCAGTTATTGCTTTAGTTGCCCTCCTCTGAACCCTCTCCAGCTCTGCTATGTCTGCCTTGTTCACAGGAGCCCAGAACTGTACACAGTCCTCCATGTGTGGTCTGACTAGTGATTGGTAAAGTGGCAGGACTATGTTCTCATCACCGCCATCTATGCCTCTTTTGATGCAACCCATTATCTTATTGGCCTTGGCAGCAGCTGTCTGACACTGTTTTCTGAAGCTTAGTTTGCTGTTCACTAAAATTCCTAGGTCCTTTTCCATGTCAGAGTTACGGAAGGAATGGAAGGAGGAACTAGAACAGATCAGAAGGAAAGGTGTAGGGTAAGAAATATACATCAACCTCTTAACTGTATGTACACTAATGCCAGAAGCCTGGCTAATAAAACTGGTGAACTGGAATTAGTGATGTGTGAGGAGGACTATGACATAGTGGGAATAACCGAGACATGGCTGGATGATAGCTATGACTGGGCAGTTAATGTACAGGGTTACAATCTTTTTAGAAAGGATCGTCAAAACCGGAGAGGGGGAGGGGTCTGCCTTTATGTAAAGTCATGCCTAAAGCCCACACTCCGGGAAGATATAAGTGAGGGACATGAAGATGTGGAGTCACTGTGGGTAGAAATAAATGGAGCCAAAAACAATAATAGAATACTAATAGGGGTTTATTATAAACCACCCAATATATCAGAGACCACAGAAAATCTACTTCTAAATGAAACAGACGAGGCGGCAAATCATAATGAGGTCGTTATTATGGGGGACTTCAACTACCCAGATATAGACTGGGAAACTGAAACCTGTACATCTCATAAAGGAAACAGGTTCTTGGAAATAACCAAAGACAATTACCTTTCCCAACTGGTTCAGGACCCGACTAGAGGGACGGCCATACTGGACTTAGTATTAACCAATAGACCTGACAGAATAACAGGTGTGCAGGTTGGGGGACACCTGGGAAACAGTGACCATAACATAATAACCTTCCAATTGTCATTCAAAAGAGTGTCTCTTCAGGGAGGAACAAAAATACCAAACTTCAAAAAAGCAAAATTTAGCCAACTAAGAGAGGCCATAGGCCTAACTAACTGGGACAAAGCCCTCAAAAATAAAAATACAGCCACAAAATGGGATATTTTTAAAAGCATCCTAATATCTAATTGTGAGAGGTACATACCTTATGGGAATAAAAGGGTAAGGAACAAGAATAAACCAATGTGGATAAATAGAACTGTAAAGAAAGCAATAAATGACAAAAAGAAAGCATTTAAATCACTAAAACAGGAGGGAAGCGAGGAAGCATTGAAAAACTATAAGGAAAAAAATAGAATATGTAAAAGACACATAAAAACAGCCAAACTAGAGACCGAGAGATTAATCGCCAAAGAGAGTAAAACTAACCCTAAAATGTTCTTCAATTATATAAATACTAAAAAGTATAAACCTGAAGGTGTCGGCCCCTTACAGAGTAATGAGGGGGGAGTAGCAGAGAGCGATGAGGAGAAAGCGAAGCTACTAAATAACTTTTTCTCCACTGAGGAAAATAAACTGTCAGATGAAATGCAGAGTATAAAAGTAAATTCCCCTTTAAAAGTGTCCTCTCTGACC
This sequence comes from Rhinella marina, assembly GCA_900303285.1. Lineage (NCBI taxonomy): Eukaryota > Metazoa > Chordata > Amphibia > Anura > Bufonidae > Rhinella > Rhinella marina. The sequence continues at coordinate 77,483 of ONZH01000203.1, read as the reverse complement.
CAGGAAGAGGTGCATCAACGTCTTAAAAATATTAAAATAGACAAATCACCAGGACCGGATGGCATACACCCCCGTATCCTAAGAGAATTAAGTAATGTAATCGACAGACCCTTATTTCTGATATTTAAGGACTCTATACTGACGGGGAGTGTTCCACAGGATTGGCGCATAGCAAATGTGGTGCCAATATTCAAAAAGGGTCCAAAAACAGAGCCCGGAAACTATAGGCCGGTAAGTTTAACTTCTGTTGTGGGTAAACTGTTTGAAGGTTTTCTAAGAGATGCTATCTTGGAGTACCTCAATGAAAATAAGCAAATAACTCCATATCAGCATGGCTTCATGAGGGATCGGTCATGTCAAACCAATTTAATCAGTTTCTATGATGAGGAAAGTTCTAGACTGGACCGCGGCGACTCAATGGATGTTTATTTGGACTTCTCCAAAGCGTTTGACACGGTACCACATAAAAGGTTAGTATACAAAATGAGAATGCTTGGCCTGGGAGAAAATGTCTGTATGTGGGTAAGTAACTGGCTCAGTGATAGAAAACACAGGGTGGTTATTAACGGTACATACTCAGATTGGGTCACTGTCACTAGTGGGGTACCACAGGGGTCTGTATTGGGTCCTATTCTCTTCAATATATTTATTAATGATCTTGTAGAAAGCTTGCACATTAAAATATCAATTTTTGCAGATGACACTAAACTGTGTAAAGTAATTAACACAGAGGAGGACAGTGCACTGCTACAGATGGATCTGGATAGACTGGAGGCTTGGGCAGAAAAGTGGCAGATGAGGTTTAACACTGACAAATGTAAGGTTATGCATATGGGAAGGAATAATGCAAGTCACCAGTACATACTAAATGGTAAAGCATTGGGTAACTCTGACATGGAAAAGGACCTAGGAATTTTAGTGAACAGTAAACTAAGCTTCAGAAACCAGTGTCAGACAGCTGCTGCCAAGGCCAATAAGATAATGGGTTGCATCAAAAGAGGCATAGATGCCCGTGATGAGAACATAACTCTTACATCGACAAAACTTCACTAAAAAGCCAGACCTGGGTTTTGCTCTGATTTAATTTTTTTTCTTAAAGTTTGGAAACACAGTATATACGTATCTTATAATATGCAGGGTAGCAGAGCATATTACCTCTGAGTGATGATGTTAAAAACTAGACAGCAATCCACGTTGGTGCATCTCCATACAGTTCACTTTTTTTTTTTCTTTTTTTTGGTTGAAGTTTGGGAAAATAGCATATGCATGTGTTACAATACACAGGATAGCGGATGATTATATCTGTGACTTAATAGGCAAAGATCTGTGACGGGGCATCACCACACAGTTGATTTTAAATTAAAAACAATTTGGTTTGGTCTGAAGAAATTCAGGTATGAATCAAACTTTTTGAAGAATTTGGCAAAATTGAAACAAACCAAATTTCTACAGGTTTACTCATCTTTAGTTCAAATGTATATAAGCAACCACAAACTGTCATACTATAGATCTTCTTATTTCTTGGCAAAATTTTTGTGCCAACATTCTGCTGTAACTTTCATACAGAGTATTGGATCTTAAGCCACATCCCCTCATCAAGTAGGAAAAAATGAAACAGGCGAGTCACAGGGGATTATGAGTATTAGTGCATTTGCTTCATAAACAGGTCTAGTTCTTGAAGCAACATTATGTGCCAGAAATGCACCAATTTTTTGAACATTTTAGGACAGGGTCAAAGTGCAATCACTATACTAAATTAGCCCCGTTGTCTTAAACCTTGCCTGATTAGGCCTGCAGTAAGTAGCCACAAAAGCTTATTTGTCATTTTTTCAATTAGCCAATAAAAGTAAATGTAAAAAAAGGAAAAATCAATGGCTGAGTACTACAGTTGTATTTTCCCTATCTAACCCTGTAAATGACATAGGCACAGATAGTACTTCCTCTCTGTAAATGATGTAGATACAGATAGTACTTCCTCTCTGTAAATGATGTAGGTACAGATAGTACTGTCTTCCTGTCTTTTCCTGTAAATAATGTAGGTACAGATAGTACTGCCTCCCTGTCTCTCCCTGTAAATGATGTAGGTACAGATAGTACTGCCTCCCTGTCTATTCCTGTAAATGATGTAGGTACAGATAGTACTGCCTCCCTGTCTCTCCCTGTAAATGATGTAGGTACAGATAGTACTGTCTCCCTGTCTCTCTCTGTAAATGATGTAGGTACAGATAGTACTGCCTTCTTGTCTCTCTCTGTAAATGATGTAGGTACAGATAGTACTACCTCCTTGTCTCTCTCTGTAAATGATGTAGGTACAGATAGTACTGCCTCCCTGTCTCTCCCTGTAAATGATGTAGGTACAGATAGCACTGCCTCCCTGTCTCTCCTTGTAAATGATGTAGGTACAGATAGCACTGCCTCCCTGTCTCTCTCTGTAAATGATGTAAGTACAGATAGTACTGCCTCCCTGTCTCTCTCTGTAAATGATGTAAGTACAGATAGTACTGTCTCCCTGTCTCTCCCTGTAAATTATGTAGGTACAGATACCACATTATTTTGCTAATTAAAGGGGTATTCCCATCTCACACATGTAGTTTGTATAGTTAGATATAGCCATACCAGTATTATTACTAATAGAATGTATTTATATAAAATGTACCGTTTGGAAGATTTTCCTATTTGTATATCCATTGTCCCACACACATCAGTCAGGCCGTTGCCCCTAGTTACGACCACCGTGGCCATGTAGTAGTGGTGGTCAGCTTGCTCCTTTTCAAACCCGCTCTGAGGTAACTGCTATATTGTGAACGCACATTGCATGAGCATGCGGAGACACCTTATGGTACTTTCACATCTGCGATGGACGCTACCAGTCCACAACGCAATGGTCAGGATCCGTCCAAAACACAGACTTTATAAACGGATCCTGCTCCATAGAGATGAATAGATCTTAGAACAGGATCCGTTTCTCTGCGTTTTGGAAGCGCAGACAAAAATGCTACAACCCTAAGATGTGTCTCCTCATGTTCATGTAATGTGCGTTCACAATACAGCAGTTACCTCAGAGTGGGTTTGAACAAGAGCAAGCCGACCACCACTACTACATGGCCACGGTGGTTGTAACCAGGGGCAACGGCCTGACTGATGTGTGTGGGACAATGGAGATACAAATAGGGAAATCTTACTATATAAATACATTCTACTAGTAATAATACTGATATGGTTATATCTAACTATACAAACTACATTTGTGAGTTGGGAATACCCCTTTAAGTGATGTATTTGTTGTGCCCATTACGTTATATAGATAAGGATCTTTTCATATCATGTTTGTGCATCCTCTGGGTATATACTGTACATAGTAGTCAGGAAAATCATCTGAACATGAATGGATCAAGACTCACATTCACTTTCATGGGAACAATGTTATTTTTTCATCTTACATATTGCTGAAATGGCCTTTTGATCCAGGCCTTAAATTTTTGGGACCCTGATGACAGTGGGGGCAGTGCTGTATATGTAAGTTACACAAGTTGCAAGATTTCTTATATAAAAAATACAATATTCACTTCTGATATTTATTACATTTTTTTTCTCAGAGAAATACGCTATCTGACAGAGTTCACAAGAGGATGGAGGTGACGTTACAGGAGGTCCTGGTGAGGGCTCTGAAGAAGCTGGAGATCTCAAATTTCCAGAGATTCATAGAGAAGCTGAGTGCCTGGGATGTCAGAGAAGAATATAAAAATATTCCTAAAGATGAACTGACTGGGAAAGATCCAGAACATGTCGCTGGTCTGATCACTGAATACTATAAACATGCCTATGGAGCTGAGGTGACCCTGGCTGTTCTAGAGGACATAGATGAGAAGAAAGTCCGGGAGGAGCTCCAGCAGGACCTGAGGGAAGGTAAGAAGTCATAATCTGATATAATTGACGATAGCTAGTTACTATAGTAACAATATAATTCTAGATGTTTACCATCCCCAAAAGCAAAGTGGCATGAGGCCTGCTGGGGAATGCTGCCTTCTAAAGATGAGCGAACCACTAGAGATTTGGTTCAGTTCAGGTTCACAGAATTTTGTATATTTGGTGCTAAGAGAGACTTTTCTGGCTTGATTCTTCAAACCACCTTCCCACAGCACTGACCTCCAGGGAGCAATGGCCTGATGGAAAATACAATGACACAACATTTCATCAGGACACTATCAATCCCACTGGCTCCTCAGGGGCTTATTGCAATAGGCCACCTTATAAAGATTTTTAGGGGCATCTAAAACTGTAGGAGTTGGAAATTTTTTAATTTTTAAATGCTTGGGGTAGGGCATTCCAGAGAACTGGTGCATCTCAAGCGAAGTCTTGGAAAAGGGAGTAAGAGGTTTGGACTATGGTGGTTGTTAGTTTTAAATCATTTGCAAAGCATAAAGTACAGGTAGGGTGGCAGACAGAGATAAGTGAGGGGATCTAGGGGGGAGGGGTGCAGCACTGTGTATCATCAAGGAAGAGGATGGGGCTCAACACCTCCCCCCCCACACCCCTCAAGAAAAAGTGATAAATTCCTGTGGCTCTAGAGTGATCTGGAGTCTGATGCAGGGGAAACACCAGGCAGCTACCTCGTCTTCAGTGACTTCCACCCCACTGAGGGCAATAGACACTGGTGTAGAGCACCGAGGGACGAGAAAAAAAACATAGTAAGGGACAAGCCTCTCAGGAGTCAGGAATGTGTGTAATCTGATGCACAAGAGTCAGTTAACACAAGGAACAGGGAGGGATAAGGTCAGGCAGCAAAGGGTCAAATCTGGAAACAGACAGAGGTCAATAAAAACACAGGCAGGCACTAAACAACTAGAACCAAGGGGAGGACACCCTAAATAGCCTAAGGTGGCCAGTAGAAATGAGTGAAGTTCTCAAAACTTTGATTCGGCTGCTTCACCAAATTTCAAAAAGTGCATTTCTTTGCAAGTGGCAGCACAATGACAGGGAACCCCTCAACCATTTACTAATGTATTGCTATTATCTATTATCTATATTGCTTCATTTGTTGGCTGCATTCATTTTCTATCATATTATACACTGGTGCTCGTGCTTGCACATCGTTGGAAAAAGCACCAACTTTTGTACTCTCCCATGTTCCAGCCACCAGAGAGGCCGACACTTTTCCTATAGTGTGCAAGCATGACCACCAGTGATGTAACCCAAGCATTGGATAATGTGATGGGGAAACAAATCTAGCCAGCAAAGGAGGCAATATGGACAATCACAATACATTAGTAACTGCCTTGTATTAACTTTCTCTACATGATAAATGCCACTTACTGAAGTGAGAGGACCCATTTAACTTTTTTTTGTCTAGAAATGTTACTCCGATTTTTCTACCTCACCCCCCTTTTAAAAAAAAGTCAGTGAAAAAGCTAGATGCAAATCTAATTAATATAGCTAACCACGCCTACATCCCACCAACTTTTTAAAACTTGATTAAGTGGTATAGACATGCACTAACTCTGATGCTTCCAACAAAGTCAAGTAGGTTTGCAGCCTCAAAAAGGAATGTTTGTCTGATGCAACAGCAAAAGTGATGGATTCCAGAAATGTAAACTTTGTAATAAAGGACATTATAAGAGATGGGGAATTAAAGGCTTTGACAAGCATGTTTTTGTCCTTTGTAAGTAATTTCAAATGTAATATTACCACTTTACAAAGTATTAGTGCGGCCTCATCTGGAATATGCAGTTCAGTTCTGGGCACCAGTCCATAGAAAGGATGCACTGCAGCTGGAAAAAGTACAGAGGAGAGCAACTAAACTGATGAGGGGCCTGGAGGGTCTTAGTTATGATGAAAGAATAAAATAATTAAATTCATTTAGTCTTGAGAAAAGATGTCTAAGGTAGGGACATGATTAACCTGCCCTCAAACTAAAGCGGAAAATGTTTAGTCTCCAGAAGCATCAATACTTCTTTACTGTAAGATCTGTGAATCTGTGGAATAGACTTCCTCAGGACGTGGTCACAGCAGGAACACTGGGCGGTTTTGTAAAGGGTTTAGATAAATTCTTAAAAGTAAATAACATAATACTTAAACATATTAACATAATACTTATGAAAATGTGTAGAAATCTGAGTCCCATTTCCTTCTGGGATTCACATCCCCAGCTATTCCTTGGTTTAACTTGATGGACTTTTTTCAACCATATTAACTGCAGATGTAGCAGGGTTAACACACAAACCCTTAACTCAAATTTCTTAACTCAACTTATCTTGATACAAAAGCCATTGAAAAGCAATTGAAGGTGTTTGCTTAACGCATTTAGTTTAGATAACACATCTCAGAAAGTATGTTTGTTAACTCTACTACATCCATATGAAACTACGTGGACAAAAATGCAGATGAACACGTTCAGGTATTTTGGCAAATTTTTTAATTTTTAAATCATTTTAAATGTTAGCCTGCAATCACATGCAGTAGACCAGATTCATTTTTTTCAGTCTGTCTAAATCACTGTCAAGAAAGCACTAATTTGACCGGGGTGATTTGTTAAGTTTTTTATTTAATAGTGTTTAATTTGGCAACATAGCTTTTTGTGTTATGTTGTTGGTGCAAAGGGATGGATCTGACACAATTTGACAGGTCCTCTGTTCACTATTGGCTATTACACAGACATAGAACCGGATACTTTACATTGTGATGATGATTTTTTTGTGTCAGAATGTGCTGGCCATGAGTAGGATGAATCTGTACCAGTGGAATTACTTGAAGTCAGCATTCATTGCAACAGAAGGTAGATCATCAATAGCAGCTTTGTGAGTGTAACCCAATGATCAGCTGAATGAGTGGTCTGCTGGAGCAAGCCCTGGCATGTACAGTAATACCACATAGTTATGGCTTGGCTTTATTTCACTAGTGCACAGATTCATGTCTCTGCCCTAACCATGGTCAAAGAGAAAAAGAAAAAATTGGTTGGTGCCCCCATATCACCCAGATTTTGGGGCACATGTCCACTCTCTACTTACCTACAATTATAACAATCAAGTGAAGTACGAAATTCTAAATGTGGATGCCACTGCCAGATTGGATGGGATGGAGGCTTTTAGAGATGAGCAAATCGAATCCCATGAAGTGGAATTTAATTTAAATTTCAGGATAAATTTGATTTGCAGCAAAGCCAAATTTCCTCGTGCTTCATGGAAGCTAATCGGTTTAACCTGAAGTAGTGTAAAAAAACATAAAAAAATCATACTTACCTCCTCCATTTGGTTTCAACGGCCGCCCACCGCCATCTTGATTGAAGATCTTGGCTGAAATCCCGTGCATGGTGACGTTTGATGCTAGCCAGCGTGACAACATAATCTTGGGTCGCACATTGATCTTCAAATCAAGAAGGTGGCAGCCGCCTCATCGTGAGCAAATGGAGGCGATAATTATGATTTTTTCATAATTTTTTTTCGGTAAACTTCACACTGTTTTTTCTCTCAGATGCCGCAATCATGTATGAACACAGCATCTGAGGGGTACAATGATGGGGAGTGGCGCTATCGCAGAACCCTATCATTGCACCCGCTGCTTAGTAAGTAATTAGTAAAATTATGTAAAATTTGTTGAAGCCGAATCAAATTTTTACAAACTTTGCTCTCTAGTGGCTACATCCAGAGATGGAATGCTGATGAGATGGCATTAGTATTTTAGCTTTATTTCTTATGTCACCTCTGCCGTACGTACCCAGCTTTCTGACAGTGAAAAGTCTTATGTCTTGTATACATGAACTGATAGATGTGAGGCATTCATGTATGTACCGCTTCATGCAGCATATCCCTGGCACTTTGGAGCTGTCCAAACCCAACCTCAAAGGCAGAACACTCCATCACCTTCCCGCCAGCTCGGTAACACCAGGGCAGTGGTGCCCCCGGGACTTGAGTGTCTTCTGCAGGTAAGAAATCTTAGAATTACCATTAATGTTAAGGTTGGATATATGCAGGGATTTAGTATAATGTGATCAGTATTACCCCAGTTAGGACGTTTTTTTTTAATCTTCCTACCTGGAAGGGATCCATTAATTATTTCATAATTTTCTTTTATTTATAGGTAGAAGAAGTTATCCTACAGGAAGATGGTGAGAAAATACAATCATGAGCCCTAATAATTCAACTCTGTATAGTGTTTAGCATTTCATAAAGCTTTCCCATATATTCATAGATTAATATATTTCTGTCACCACTAGGGGGAGCTTTCTTCATAGGTTATATATTGAACACTACAATAACTCTGAACACAGTATGCTACTAAACTCCCTTTAGTGGTGACTACAAAGAGAAGATCACAGGGCATGTGTGGCCTCCCTCCATTCATTTCTATTTGACAAACCAAAGTAGCTGAGACCTGGTTTGGCTTTTTCCAGCTCTTCCATAGAAATGAATGGAGCTGTGGCTGCAATTGTAAAGTGCCCCCTCCATTAATTTCTAAGCATGCGGCTTGGATATTTTCAACATTTTCTTTCCTTCTGTCTGTACTCTACAAGACGATCGATCCTTATTTAGGTTCTCAGGCAATCTGAGTATATTGTATTTATTATTACGTTTCAGCCCGGTGGGCTTTCCTCAGATACAATTGTCATACTGTAGATGGTAAACTAGGGGTTAGCTTTGGTAAAGATGTACCATGTATGGAAAGGTACTTTCTCCTACATGGTATAGTCATCCTACAGATAGCTCATTGTTTTTTTTAATATACAGGGTGGGCCATTTATATGGATACACCTAAATAAAAGGTATCTTCACAGCATAGACAATTGCCTTCAGATGACCCCAAAGATAAAAGTCTAAGGGGGTCAGATCGGGAGACCTTGGGGGCCATTCAACTGCTACATGATGATTTGTTTCCCTCTTTATGCACTGAAGCTGGCACGTTCACAGAGTTTTTCCAGCAAGATGGTGACCACAACATTATGTGTGTCAGGTCTGAGCATTCCTAGATGAACAGTTTCCTGGAAAGTGGATTGGTCGTCGTGGACCAGTTGAATGGCCCCCAAGGTCTCCCGATCTGACCCCCTTATGACATTGCTCTTCACATTCCCAAGACTTACAGAGATTATTTTTTAGCTTTCACCAGATCTGAGGAGACTCTCTTCACCATACATCAGGAGTCAGAGTGCTGTGGACCAACCTTCAATCTGAGGTTACAAGATCCTAACCATAGAGATGTAGTGTCATTGTCTGCAGGATCATGGGAATATTGCTGCAGACGAAACTCCCATGTAAGCTCCTGACTAACCCACGTGCACCACACCTCCCCTTTAGACAGTAGGAATACAATACAGAGCTGATTTGTATCTGTGTATGACATTTTTATTTATAGCGCCATCCATAAAGGCGTTGTCCAGCTTGGAAAGGGGTCTTCTGTTCAGCATCCTCATATCTAGGCCAGAGTAGTTGCTCTGGAGGACCTGTATTATCTTGCATTAAACGGACAGCCCACTGATATGAAAAGGTGCAATGTGCTGGGCCACAGGGGAAGCGTGGGGTGGAGAGGAGGATAGTGTGGTGACAGTGGGAATGAGGGTTGTTGTAGTTCTCACAGATGCTGATCCCTGCTCTAGCAATACCCCAGCCAACATGTATGGTGATGGAAAGAGCACAATCTTTCTTCCACATGGGGGACACCATGGACTTTTCTGCCTTGTGGTGGTTGAGATGCCCTTGCAGTGCTGTGCAAGGCAAGAGAACAGTGGTTTCTGATTAGAAATGGGGACAAATAACCAGGCCGACTTAGTTACAGTAGTCTGTTCAAGGTACAAATGCCAGCATTAGGCTTACATACTTCCCACTTCTGGGACCCGCATCTACAATGATAACAGAGAGGGGAGCGCTGTGCCTGGAGGACCCCCACCAAGCGCTTCTCCCATAGAAGTGAACGAGAGCACAACGCACATGTGCGGCCACCGCTCCCATTCATTTCTATGGGGCCGACTGAAATAGCTGGCTCTGTATTTTTGGTGGGCCCATAGAAATGAGGTGAGGGCGGCTGCGAATGCGAAGTACGCCATCCGTTCATTCTCCTGCTCCGTTCTCGTTATAGGTGCAGGTTTCAGAGGTGGGACCCGCACCTATAAAACAATGAGGGCACATCCTAGAGATATGCCCCCATTGTCTGAGATGGGAAAACCTCTTTAAGGTAAACCATTGCATTATAGCATTAACCCTTTAGCAAAGAGCCAGTGGGTCACTGCAAAGGCACTGTGTAATGCTTCATTTACACCATAGTGGTAGTGCAGGGACATTAAATACGTAACTATTGGGTCCCCACAGATTACACTCATTGAGGGGGGGGGTCCCATCATAGGACACTTTGTGATCAATTTATTTTCAAAGTACCCAACCTCTTCAACTTCAGTACCAGATAAACAGTAGGCAATATTGCACTTTCTTCTAAATGTACTATATCTCTATAAAGCAAATCAGATCCTGTAATATAAATGCTCTCATTTCTGTGACTTCATAAATCTGTAGAAACATCTTGCACTGCAACAAGATACAAAGGTTTGAACTCAATTTCACTTTGTCCTACAGCTGAAGATCACCGTTCTTCCTGCGTGCACAATAGGTTTCGTTAAAATTTCAAGCTCTTATAATTCAATGAGCATCTCAATCCAGAGGAAGTTTGGAGAACCTGCATTCTCTGCCCAGCTGAGATTTCTCGATTTTCAAAACACTATTGAGGTGAGGTATAAATTATGGAGGCATCAAGAGAAGCAATGTTACTCGGAGGTTAGCACTCTGGCCGTCTAGTGCTGGGGTCGTGGGTTTGAACCAGAGCTACATCTACTATATGGGATTCATATGTTCTCTTCAAGCTCTTGTGGGTTTCCTCAGGCACCTCACGGACATAGGATAGGTCAGTTGACTTCCTATGTTAGATGAAGAGCTTTCCGTACATACCTGTAGATGGCAAGCCACATCAAGGACTAATGTGAATGGTGAACATTTCTCATCAATACTACAGAATGCATCAGCAGAACCACGAGAAGAAATAACTTCTGTTGGTTTCACAAATCCAGTTTCAATGTTAGACAGTGGTCGTTACTCTGATCCCTGCAAATTTGTTTTCCCTGCATTAATGTATGTTTGACTTCACTTGATTTTTCTCATCAAAACATTGAGTTTAACACCTTGATTTTTCTACAGATATTTAGCGTAGAAGAGTCTTGTCCCGTGGCCACAATAACCATGGAAGGAGAAAATAATAACAATAAAGTCGTCTTCCAGTTTCCCATGGACATGGAGGCTACATTGAAAGCTCTTATCTTGGCTGCATTCCTGTACATGGTAAGTTGTAGATCCCAGGGATGGTCCTAGGAAAGAACTGTGAGGAACTACAAGAAGCTATTCCACCTCCAGCTTGGTAGTCAAATAGTGGTAACCTATATCTAAATGTATATCTACCTAAAGTAGGAGCGCTGACCTTCAAGAACGATAGTGGGCTTTTCCAAAATAATAACTTTAATTAGAGATGAGCGAATCTATTCGCCGCTTCTTAGATTCGTATCGAATCTTGGAAATTTTCAGCTGCGAAGCGAATCCGAATTTCTTTGGATTCGCTTCGTATTATTCGCAAATCTTCGCAAAATTTAACACGCTAACAATATGTATCATACGTATGAAACGTACGAAACGTACGCATTCTGCGTGAGGAGGGACAATGACGATAAGCCCACGCAAGAGCGGGAAAGTGAAGATACGCCTCCCTCTCAGAACTGGAAAAAAACCAGCCCGGCCCACCGGGATCTAACTGTTTTGCACGTATAGGGAGTGAAGACTCCTTCCTCAGTAATCCACCCTCCTCTGAAGTCTGAACCAGTTTAGACCAGCGCTGACCTCAGATCAAGAGGCAAGCATCATGGCTAAAAAACAGCTGAGCCCAAATTGGAATGAAATGTATTTTGGGGACGAGTTCCCTGAACCACCGCCGGCTCCAGACATCAGGGTGTCCCAACTCTTCCAGAGAAACCCAGCTTCAGCGCCAGTATGTTCCTTACCACCTGCGGTGGCTTGTGCAGCTGGAGCATCTGCTGTGGCTCGTGTGGCTGGAGCATCTGTTGTGGCTCGTGCGGTGGAGGCGGCTGAAACGTCCACTTCACCGCCCAGGAGAAGATCCACCCCTTCCATACACCGGTACCTAATTGTTCCACCTTCTGTGACGGCCCATGCACAGACCTCCTGGGACCCCCTTGGAATAAAAAACCGCAGCAGAGGACTGCGTCATACAGGTACTCAACCACCCTAGGCCGGGAGATCCTTCATTGGAACGCCGAAAGGGAACTGTGCTTTGGTTTTCCGTTGGGAGAGGTTCTAACTTCCTGCAGGACGACGAGGATGGAAAGGAATATTTTGTGGGCCACAGGTCGGTGAAATGGCCGTACCTGCCACAACATCGTCATAGCCTGTACGTGGGGGATCAGGTGGAGTATACCCCCATGGCATCCCTGAAAGACCCATTTGCAACTGGGGTTATCCTCCTTTCAAAGCCTCTGGTGCCTACAACGGAAACAGAAGTGTGACCGGATGAACCACTAGATCCAAGAAGCTTGTGATGCCTGCAGGAGTTCCCAGATGGCATCCTCCAGTTCAGGGAAAAGCCACAGCCTCAGCCGGAGCCTCTGATTCCTGGACTGCCAGGACCACCACCACCACAGTCCTTACAGCTGGGTGAGCTGACCACATTATCGTTCAATCCATGGTGGTCCACAAATACCAGCTGCTGTGGAAGATGAAGCCAGCAGCAGCTGGGGAAGCTGGGTCTTCTTCCTTGGATGCAACCTTTCCGAAAACGCTGCAGCTGGAAGTCCTTACCCCTGCTGTCCCGGTAGGAGGATCTGGAAAAGCGAAAATGGCCAGGGTCACCACCACCTGGACCCGGTCAAGTCCAACTTTTGGAAGAAGAGGGCACTGGAGTTCCACCACCGCAGCGAGCATGGCCTACAAGAGGCAGGAGCGTCCTCTGATGATCTTCAGCAGCAGCTCAAGCGAGGAGGACTTCAGGTCCCTCATCTGAGGAACCCAACTACTGGCAGTGTCAAGGACACTGCAGAAGGACCTATGGGGGCCACACCATGGACTGCACCTGAGAGGTGAGGTGCTAGTTGGCAGTTGTTTTTGTTTAGTTTTTGTTGCCCCCGTTTGACTCTCACCCAGATGGGCATGGCTGTCAGGACTCCCACCATTCTGCAGAAAATTCCCTATTGCGCCGAAGTGCGCCTATCCCCCCCCCTCAGGTTATTTGGGAGCCCCCTGGACATGGCTGTCAATCAGGACTCCCCCATTCTGCAGAAAAGTCCCAGTTGCACCTCAGCGCGCCTATTTTCATTTTTACCACCTTCTCAGGTTATTTGGGAAACTCCCTTTGCAAAAAGAGTTCTCTATTTGCTGCTATTCTCTATTACCCATGTGGATTACACGTTACCTGTTTGGATTACAATTTTACCTCACGTGGATTACAATTGAATTTTGGAATATTTGTTCCAGACAGACAGTGTTTTATCATTGCCAACTAGGAGCCATAAGGAGAGACTCAAATATATATCTGAGCCTTTTATGCTTGCAAATATGAAATTGATTGCACTAAAATGTTTGCATACTTATGTCTTTGCTGTATTTTAGCTACACTATTTTTAATGGTTCACCACTTTAGCCCATTGTGTGTATTCTTTTTCTGGTACTGCAATGTGTCCTATTAAGTATTTATTGTATGGTGTTTTTAGTAAATTATTCACTTAATGATAGCTAGCAGCAGTGAGCACCTTATTTTTCTAGTTCATATGGTCTGCCTCTAAAGATTGTAAGCAGTGGCCTAACATCGTGCGTATGACACATTAGCGCGTCAATAGTACGCTAAGGATTCGTACGCACTTTTGCACGCTAATGCTTACGTATTGCGTACTTTTAACCACGATGACAGTACATACGCAATTTGGGCAGGAATATTTGTAAAAAACTGTTTTTTTTACGTAGATTTGACAAATAATTTTCTTTAAATACGAATCTTGTTGGAGATTCGGCAAATATTTGGCGAAGCAAATTTTGAATGACTCGCTCATCGCTCTTTCTCTCATTCGCTCATCTCTAACTTTAATAGACCCTTAGAATAATTATTCTATACTGTATATGTGGACTTTTACTCTGATCATGGCTATCAACACTTCTTCAAATATCAGTAGTAGGGCACTATACATTTCATACATGGCATTTATATTGTTATTATGGTTGTTGTTGTTATTATTATTATTATTATTATTATTATTTTTATGGTGGGATGTAGTATGTGTTGTAGGGAAATCACACACTAATTCTTGAGGTGATACTGTAGATAGCTGAGAGCAGAACAATGATACTCACAATGGCACAAACACCCAGAAAAATGACACTGACACTTGGGGTACAGGATGATGATACTAAAACTTGGGGTACAGTATAATGACACTTGAGCTACAGGATAATGACACTGACACTTGGTATACAGAATAATGACACTTGGGGTACAGGATAATGACACTCGGGGTACAGGATAATGACACTGACACTTGGGGTACAGGATAATGACACTTGAAGTACAGGATAATGACACTGACACTTGGTATACAGAATAATGACACTTGGGGTACAGGATAATGACACTCGGGGTACAGGATAATGACACTGACACTTGGGGTACAGGATAATGACACTGACACTTGGGGTACAGGATAATGACACTTGGGGTACAGGATAATGACACTGGACACTCGGGGTACAGGATAATGATACTGACACTTGGGGTAAAGGATAATGACACTTGGGGTACAGGATAATGACACTTGGGGTACAGGATAATGACACTGACACTCGGGGGCTACAGGATAATGACGCTGCACACTTGGGGTAAAGATAATGACACTGGGTACAGGATAATAATGACACTTGGGGTACAGGATAATGACACTGACACTTGGGGTACAGGATAATGATACTGACATTTGGGGGTAGCAAGGGATAATGACACTCGGGGTACAGGATAATGACACTGACACTTGGGGTACAGGATAATGACACTGACACTTGGGGTACAGGATAATGACACTTGGGGTACAGGATAATGACACTGACACTCGGGGTACAGGATAATGATACTGACACTTGGGGTACAGGATAATGACACTTGGGGTACAGGATAATGACACTTGGGGTACAGGATAATGACACTGACACTCGGGGTACAGGATAATGATACTGACACTTGGGGTAAAGGATAATGACACTTGGGGGTACAGGATAATGACACTGACACTCGGGGTACAGGATAATGATACTGACACTTGGGTACAGGATAATGACACTTGGGGTACAGGATAATGACACTGACACTTGGGGTACAGGAAATGACACTGACACTTGGGGTACAGGAGGATATGACACTGACACTTGGGGTACAGGATAATGACACTTGGGGTACAGGATAATGACACTGGGGTACAGGATAATGACCACTGACACTTGGGGTACAGGATAATGATACTGACATTTGGGGTACAGGATGATGACACTCGGGGTACAGGATAATGACACTTGGGGTACAGGATAATGACACTGACACTTGGGGTACAGGATAATGACACTGACACTTGGGGTACAGGATAATGACACTTGAAGTACAGGATAATGACACTGACACTTGGGGTACAGGATAATGACACTTGGGGTACAGGATGATGACACTGACACTTGGGGTACAGGATAATGACACTGACACTTGGGGTACAGGATAATGATACTGACACTTGGGGTACAGGATAATGACACTTGGGGTACAGGATAATGACACTTGGGGTACAGGATAACGACACTGACACTTGGGGTACAGGATAATGACACTCGGGGTACAGGATAATGACACTGACACTTGGGGTACAGGATAATGATACTGACATTTGGGTACAGGATAATGACACTGACACTTGGGGTACAGGATAATGATACTTACATTTGGGGTACAGGATAATGACACTCGGGGTACAGGATAATGATGCTGACACTCGGGGTACAGGATAATGATGCTGACACTTGGGGTACAGGATAATGACACTTGGGGTACAGGATAATGACACTTGGGGTACAGGATAATGACACTGACACTTGGGGTACAGGATAATGACACTGACACTCGGGGTACAGGATAATGATGCTGACACTTGGGGTACAGGATAATGACACTTGGGGTACAGGATAATGACACTGACACTTGGGGTACAGGATAATGACACTGACACTTGGGGTACAGGATAATGACACTCGGGGTACAGGATAATGACACTCGGGGTACAGGATAATGACACTCGGGGTACAGGATAATGATGCTGACACTTGGGGTACAGGATAATGACACTTGGGGTACAGGATAATGACACTGACACTTGGGGTACAGGATAATGATACTGACATTTGGGGTACAGGATAATGACACTTGGGGTACAGGATAATGACACTGACACTTGGGGTACAGGATATTGACACTTGGGGTACAGGATAATGACACTCGGGTACAGGATAATGACACTGACACTCGGGGTACAGGATATTGACACTTGGGGTACAGGATAATGACACTTGGGGTACAGGATAATGACACTCGGGTACAGGATAATGACACTGACACTCGGGGTACAGGATAATGACACTTGGGGTACAGGATAATGACACTGACACTCGGGGTACAGGATAATGACACTTGGGGTACAGGATAATGGCACCGACACTCGAGGTACAGGATAATAAAATAGACAATTCACTTTTTATTTCTTTTATTATTAAATCTTCTGTTGTTTTATTTTCCACTTGTTTTTCTGAACAGAGGGATCACCTGTGCAAATTATCCAGGAGAAGCAGATTAAGGCCCATGAGCCTCTCAATTTGTGACAGTGTGAGTGCTGGTGACTTTTTTGATTGAGCTATTTGGGAAACATGGCAATACTGATTGGGAAAAATAAAAAAAACTTGCAGTACAGGATAATGACACTGACACTCGGGGTACAGGATAATGACACTGACACTTGAGGTACAGGACAATGACACTGACACTCGGGGTACAGGATAATGACACTGACACTTGGGGTACAGGATAATGACACTTGAGGTACAGGACAATGACACTGACACTCGGGGTACAGGATAATGACACTGACACTCGGGGTACAGGATAATGACACTCGGGGTACAGGATAATGACACTGACACTCGGGGTACAGGATAATGACACTGACACTCGGGGTACAGGATAATGACACTGACACTTGGGGTACAGGATAACGACACTGACACTTGGGGTACAGGATAATGACACTTGGGTACAGGATAATGACACTCGGGGTACAGGATAATGACGCTGACACTTGGGGTACAGGATAATGACCTGACCTCGACAACTTGGGGTACAGATAATGACACTGACACTTGGGGTACAGGATAATGACACTGACATGGGGTACAGGATAATGACACTGAAACATGGGGTACAGGATAATGACACTGACACTTGGTACAGGAAATGACACTTGGGTACAGGAAATGACACTGACACTTGGGTACAGGATAATGACACTGACACGGGTACAGGATGAATGACACTTGGGGTACAGGATGATGACACTGACACTTGGGGTACAGGATAACTGACACTGGGGTACAGGGGATAATGACACTGACACTTGGGGTACAGGATAATGACACTGACACTTGGGTACAGGATAATGACACTGACACTTGGGGTACAGGATAATGACACTGACACTCGGGGTACAGGATAATGACACTTGACACTCGGGGTACAGGATGATGACACTTGGGGTACAGGATGATGACACTGACACTTGGGGTACAGGATGATACAATGACACTGACACTTGGGGTACAGGTACAGGATAATGACACTTGGGGTACAGGATAATGACACTGACACTTGGGGTACAGGATAATGACACTGACACTTCGGGGTACAGGATAATACACTTGGGACAGGATAATGACACTCGGGGTACAGGATAATGACACTGACACTCGGGGTACAGGATAATGACACTGACACTGGGGTACAGGATGATGACACTTGGGGTACAGGATGATGACACTGACACTTGGGGTACAGGATAATGACACTGACACTTGGGGTACAGGATAATGACACTTGGGGGTACAGGATAATGACACTGACACTTGGGGTACAGGATAATGACACTGACACTTGGGGTACAGGATAATGACACTTGGGGTACAGGATAATGACACTGACACGGGGTACAGGATAATGACACTGACACTCAGGACACTTGGGGTACAGGATGATGACTGACACTTGGGTACAGGATAATGACACTGACACTTGGGGTACAGGATAATGACACTTGGGGTACAGGATAATGACACTGACACTTGGGTACAGGATAATGACTGGGTACAGGATAATGACACTGACACTTGGGGTACAGGATGATGACACTGACACTTGGGGTACAGGATAATGACACTCGGGGTACAGGATAATGACACTGACACTTGGGGTACAGGATAATGACACTTGGGGTACAGGATAATGACACTGACACTTGGGGTACAGGATAATGACACTGACACTTGGGGTACAGGATAATGACACTGACACTTGGGGTACAGGATAACGACACTCGGGGTACAGGATAATGACACTGACAATTCACTTTTTATTTATTTTATAAATAAATCTGTTTTCTTTTCCAATTGTTTTTCTGGACAGGGGGATCACCTCAGCAAAACATCCAGGAGACCAAGATATAGGAGCATGGGCGTCATACCTTATGAAAGTGTGAGTGCTAGTAACTTTTGTGATTGGGCCATTTGAGGAATATGACAATAACGCTTAGAAAAAAGAATAAAGACACTGACACTTGAGGTACAGGATAATGACACTCGGGGTACAGGATAATGACACTGACATTCGGGGTACAGGATAATGACACTCGGGGTACAGGATAATGACACTGACAGTTGAGGTACAGGATAATGACACTGACAGTTGAGGTACAGGATAATGACACTCGGGGTACAGGATAATGACACTGACACTCGGGGTACAGGAAAATGACACTGACACTCGGGGTACAGGATGATGACACTTGGGGTACAGGATAATGACACTCGGGGTACAGGATAATGACACTGACACTTGGGGTACAGTATAATGACACTTGGGGTACAGGATAATGACACTTGGGGTACAGGGTAATGACACTGACACTCGGGGGACAGGATAATGACACTGACACTTGGGGTACAGGATAATGACACTGACACTCGGGGTACAGGATAATGACACTGACACTTGGGGTACAGGATAATGACACTGACACATTATTTTTTATTTATTTTATAATGAAATCTTCTGTTTTCTTTTCCACTGGTTTTTCTGGACAGAGGACTTACTACAGCAAAAGATCCATCACTGGTTATGGAACAAGGGGCTCTTCACCTCATTGCAGTGTGTACGGTTCTAATTTCTTAGGTAATATTTACACTATTTTACTGAATGTATTTCAGTATCATTATCCTGTACCCCGAGTGTCAGTGTCATTATCCTGTACCCCAAGTGTCAGTGTCATTATCCTGTACCCCAAGTGTCATCATTCCTGTACCCGAGTGTCAGTCATTATCCTGTACCCCGAGTGTCAGTGTCATTATCCTGTACCCCAAGTGCAGTGTCATTATCCTGTACCCCGAGTGTCATTATCCTGTACCCCAAGTGTCAGTGTCATTATCCTGTACCCCAAGTGTCATTATCCTGTACCCCGAGTGTCAGTGTCATTATCCTTGTACCCCAAGTCAGTGTCATTATCCTGTACCCCGAGTGTCAGTGTCATTATCCTGTACCCCAAGTGTCAGTGTCATTATCCTGTACCCCGAGTGTCAGTGTCATTATCCTGTACCCCAAGTGTCAGTGTCATTATCCTGTACCCCGAGTGTCAGTGTCATTATCCTGTACCCCAAGTGTCAGTGTCATTATCCTGTACCCGAGTGTCATTATCCTGTACCCAAGTGTCAGTGTCATTATCCTGTACCCCGAGTGTCATTATCCTGTACCCCGAGTGTCAGTGTAATTATCCTGTACCCCAAGTTTTAGTGTTATTATCCTGTACCCCAAGTGCTATTATCCTGTACCCCAAATGTCAGTGTCATTATCCTGTACCCCAAGTGTCAGTGTCATTATCCTGTACCCCAAGTGTCAGTGTTATCATCCTGTACCCCAAGTGTCAGTGTAATTATCCTGTACCCCAAGTTTTAGTGTTATTATCCTGTACCCCAAGTGCTATTATCCTGTACCCCAAGTGTCAGTGTCATTATCCTGTACCCCGAGTGTCATTATCCTGTACCCCAAGTGTCATTATCCTGTACCCCAAGTGTCAGTGTCATTATCCTGTACCCCGAGTGTCATTATCCTGTACCCCAAGTGTCATTATCCTTTACCCCAAGTGTCAGTGTCATCATCCTGTACCCCAAGTGTCAGTGTCATCATCCTGTACCCCAAGTGTCAGTGTCATCATCCTGTACCCCGAGTGTCATTATCCTGTACCCCATGTGTCAGTGTCATCATCCTGTACCCCGAGTGTCATTATCCTGTACCCCATGTGTCAGTATCATTATCCTGTACCCCGAGTGTCATTATCCTGTACCCCAAATGTCAGTATCATTATCCTGTACCCCATGTGTCATTGTCAGATGCAGACAAACTCGGAAAAAAATCCTGACATTTGCAACGTCTCTAGTAACATCAGAATCATTCTAGATAATCACTGGCATATGTTGCTATGTGTTCTAGTTCTCAAAGAAATACTGTCTAAGAAACCAGCCATTACATAGACACAGACAAACTCAGAAAAAATGATTAACCTCTAGTCTCTTGAAACCTTGAAAAGCGAAAGATCAGAGGAGCAGGAAAGCAAACAATTCCACCCGAAGCAGGAAAAACCCTGGAATCCAAACCTTTTGCATTAATGTGTCTACAGCTGCTTCTTTCGTTGGTTCTGACCCTTTATTTCATTCTTGTATTAGTTTCCTCTACAGATGAAATTTACCCTGAGAACGTTTACGGTCAATATATGCAAGTTTCAACATCATTAGAGGAAATCAGTAAGTGTCACCGTGACCCATGTATCTTCTACATACATTGCTCTTTGGTATAAATAAACAGTCATACAGTTTCACAGAACATATTTGTTACATTTGTCAGTAATTTGTACGTAAGACTCTATCGTAAAGAGGATCTGACCTCTGGCAAGCCATGTTCAGTGCTGTCATACATTAATAGTACTTCTCCTTAGTAACTCCAGATCACCATTTTGTATGCTATTCTCACCAGAGATGTTTGCATCTAACTTTGAGTCTCCTACTGAGGACTGCACAGCTTTCCTTCTATCATCCATCTGTCAGTGATGGCTAAACCTACAATCCCCACCATGCTCTATTCATTTCTATGGAGTTCTGAGACCTGCCAAGCAAGTGTACATCTCGGTAGTGATGAGCGGGCATGCTCGGCCGAACTCACTGTTCGGCAGAGCATGCCTGCGCTCAGGTCCGCTCGATGTTTGGCCGAAAACCGAGTGTTCTCGAGCGCAAAGCTCGAGTCCCCTCCCCGCACCAAGACGGATTCGTCATGACCCCAATAAAAGTCAATGGGGACGGATCCGCTTGGTGTGACACACTAGTAAATGGATCCGTCCTCCATTGACTATCAATGGAGTTCATGACGAATCCGTCCTTACCTTTCCCAGCAGCTCCCTCCTCCCTCCAGCATGTGGCACTGTGGTAAAACTTGCCACTCTGCTCTCCGTCTTTCCTGCTGGAACAGGTCGGGAGCTGCCGGGGAAAGGTAAGTAGTGTCTGTGTCCTTTTTTTTTATTTGGGGGGGGGGGGTGCCTGGTTTAGTCCCATAGACTTAAATTATGCTCGGGTGCTTGGTGCTCGATCAACACTAATTCTCGGGAGTCATAGTTTTGCCATAGCTGGAGTGCCATAGGTTAGACATCCCAGGACTACCACAGGAGTGAACTCTGAATCTTTCTCTCTTCTCAAAAAAAATTATCCCATACCAAATCTCAAAAAATTCTGATTGTAATGATTTTTTTTTTTAAATCAGAACAAGTTCGGATTCTTTAGAATCTGTTTTTTTCATGTATCAACAGTTGTGTTACAGACAATATGGATTAAAATTTAAATTCTTAAAAAAAAGAAAATCTTAAATTTCTTCTTGTATTAGTCAATAGAAAGTCACAGGTTCTTCTTTCATATCATAACTGTTCGCAGGTCCTTCAGTTTTGACATACTCACAGTTTTACACCAGGTTTCCATAGAACTCAACCATTTTTTTTCACTGTTACAAATCACTGTTAAGGGGTCAGTGTGCTGTGAAGGTCACTGTTAAGGGGGTGTGGTGCAATGCAGTTTACTGATAAGGTGGCTGGGTGCTGTAGAGGTCACTGTTAAGGGGGTACTGTGGAGCTCACTGCCAAGGGGTTGGAGTGCTGTGGAGGTCACTGTTTACCGGGTATGGTGCTATGCAGTTCACTGTTAAGGAGGTGTGGTGCTGTAGACGTCACTGTTAAGGGGGTTAGGCACTGCGGAGAACACTATTAAGGGGATGGGGTGCTGCAGAGTTCACTGTTAAGTGAGGTAGCACTGTGGAGGTTACTTTTAAGAGGGGCAGGTTGCTGTGGAGGTCATTGTTGAAGGGGGAGGGGCTCTATGGAGGTCATTTTTAAGTTTATAAACACATACATAATTAACAGCTAGTGACTTCAAATTCCCCAATCTATACAGTTATTCTATCATTTGAGGCAAACGATAAAAAGTTAAAAAAAATAATAAAAAAACGAAGTGGTTAACTGCTGTGTGGTAAGCCTTGGGTGTGTCTCTGGGAACCAAAAGGTTAACTCAGACACCGGATAAGCAGGATTGATAACCTGTGTTGTCTGTGTTAGCCATAGCTAACACATGCAGATTGTAAAGTGAGTACTGGGCCTGCTTATACTGGAGTGAGTGAGGTTGGCAGTGGGACATTCACTCCACCCAGGGGATTCCAATAGCCCCACAGCTGAGGATCACATGGGCTCGTTAGGGTCTAATAAAAAGCCCAGTGTAGAGCTGCGCAGTGTGGCCATACCTGGAGAAGCTGCCTACTGAACGGCTGAAGGTATTGCATGTGCCACCCAATACCTGTGATTTGTACCCGTGGGCCTGGTAGCCAGTCCCATGTACACGGGAAGTGTGTTTTGTAGTATGTACTGGCTCAGCTGAGCAGGGTTTTGTTTATTTAAGCCGATGTGTTAAGGCTATGCTTATGTTTATTTATGAAAGTGTGAAATAAAAAACATTTGATTTGGACTGTCACCTGTCCATGTCCTGCTTCCTGCACAGCTACCAAGTGTCCAACAGAGCGAACCCCCACTCTCTCTCTCTCTCTCTCTCTCTCTATATATATATATATATATATATATATATATATATATTCCAGTCTTTTAAAAATCCATATATTAAATGTTTCTCATAAAAAAGGATGCCTAAAATAGTAGCTCATAACATAGAAAAGTTTGGGCTGTTAAACAGAAATATTCATACGGCTTCTTTTCACAGTTTAAATTCCTGCCATTGTAAAACTTTCTTAAAGTGTATGTGACTCTTCAAGAAAAGTTTGCACAATGTCTGCTTCTTTGTACAATTGTACAGCTGAAATACAGATGAAAGAGACTTTAGGGAAGCGCAAAAATAACTGTTCCTACACAGTTATGTTTGAGCTTCCCTAAAGTCTCTTTCATCTGTATTTCAGCTGCACCACTAGATGCATTTCACTCAGAAGCAGGAGGTGTCTCCCTTCTGCCAATACTGTATGCAGGGACCTCACTTCCCTTACTTCCCACTATGTTTGCTTTCTTCTAGGGAGCTCACAAAGCAGATAAGGAGGGGGAGATTACACCCCAGAAGCAGGGGGTGTCTCCCTTCTGCCAATACTGCATGCATGTACCTAATTTTCCTTACTTCATACTAGGTTTGTTTTCTTCTAGGGCGCTCGGAAAGCTGTTAAGGTGGGGGAGATCACATTTTCAGAAAAGTAGGAGGTTCATTTAATCTTCAGAAGCAGGGTAGAGGCAGTGCTTCTATTAGGCTCAGTATCTTAGCTACTGTAGCTCTGACATGCCCCCATTTCCTGTGAGTCATCTTCTGAGTTACTAGGGCTGGATCTTGCAGCATATATGGCAAAAAATTAGGTGAGGTGCTCATAGTGTAGTATGTATTAACCAGTTGGTAAAAATAGAAATAGTTGTGCTCACCTTCCAGTGTTGTGCAAACATAGGCACAACGCTATTGAAGGTATGTAACCGAAATGGGCGGTGCTGCTGATATCATTCAGTCCTCACTAGTGTTGAGCGAGCATGCTTGCCCGAGCACTATATTCGTTCAAGCATCGGTATGCTCGGCACATCGCGGTGTTCGGCCGAACACCGTGTGTGCTCGAGTGCGATGCTAGAGTCTCTTCCCCGCAAGTTTGTTTGCTGCTACACATTGAATAAACATGCGGGAGAGTGCTGGCATTCACTGTAATGTTAATTTGTACGCAAATGCTACACATTGTATGCTAATGCGTACAAATCTGTATGCTAATGATACGCATACAAATTCAGTTAATTAGCATACTTTTATGAGTGAAAGGAGTAAAAGAGGAAGAACGCGATTTTGACCTTTTTCTATTAACCAGACACCTTCCCCTCTTCCGAGTGGGGGTGCCTGATCTTCTCCCATTGACTAACATTATTCTCGGGTGCTCAACCGAGCACTCGAGCACCCCCTAGTGCTCAGCCAGAGCACCCGAGCATACGAGCACAGAGGTGCTCGCTCAACACTAGTCCTCACTTGTGGAGTTGCCGGTCCTCCAGTGGAATGATATGAATGACAAAAGAAGGGGATTATGGGCAAATTGACAGATTTCAATACTTCCTGGCACAAAAACATGACCTCAGTGGATTGTAGACAATTTATTTTATTTAAATAAGGGATGACAATGCATTTCAGATCTGAGAATGGATGAAATTATAATTCAAATTGTAAATAGACGATTTTAGAAAAATATAAGATTGAGAGTAGATAGTCTAGAACATTAAAGGTTCCGATATATTTGATAAGTGGTATTAATAACATGAGTTAAACAGGTGATTAGATTATATATAGATACAATATGAGTATGAGAAGAAAACAATATTGAAATGGTTATTATGAAGTCTATGGAGGAGCTGTTGAGGGGTAAAATACAAATGGTCAGTGTGGTGTCTGCGTTGCATACATGAAGAACGGTAACCAGAGACTGCAGTTATAGTGATATTAATGTACCCGTGGGGGAGGATAGCAGATCCAGAAAACCATAATGTGTGGGGCTGAATACATTGGGACAGATGAAAAATAACATTGACTATATCTATACCTGTGCGGTGAGATCTGTACCTCCTGATGCAGATGGCGCGTTTTCTCAGCGTGTGTGAGCAGCGCGCCATGAAATAAGCCGGGAGGAGGTGGTGATAATGAATGACTGACTGTCTGGGTAAATGGCAACCTGGTCGGAGGAGGAGACGGGGTGCTGCCTGTTCGGGCAGATGAAGCCGTGAGCCGTGATAATTCATCACAAAGCAAATGTTTTGGTAAAATTCGGCGAATCAGCCGAATCAAACTTTTCAAAAGTTCGCTCATCTCTAGAGAGGAGCACTGTGTGTGCGGACTGTTAGAAGGAATGTTCTATGTAGTCTATGAGGTTTAAAGGCTAGCTGTGGGTGAGGGTATATATAGTGATGGACCATGACTGAAGACTAGGGTGAGGTGGTTCTGATGGGAAATAATATGATGGATATGAGAATTTTAGATAAGATATATGAGAATGATAAATGAATGGGATAGATGTATGTATAGAATAACTGATATTCCACTGATATATAGTGATGTGATGGTGACAAACCCGGGAGAATCTATATACTGGATATATACAGTATATATATATATGGATAGTGAAGACCATATAAAGATGATTTGAAAGAAATTGAAATTTTAGTAGTATAGTGTGATAAGTGGAAATGGGGAAGAAAATGAAAAAAAAAAACGGTGACACACGGTGACTTAGGATCATCACTACGTGCATACATGCCTCCTTCACGGGTGGACAAGGGTGTAAAGTGCAGAAGCAATCGCTTTAGGGGGATTCATTAAGACCATATGGTTCTATTGTTTGCATTGGTTGGTATTTGTTCGATGGATATTATAGTAAACTTAGTTGTGCAGCCTATGTATTGGAGCCCACAAGTACACTCCTATAAGCATACAATGTAAGGCTACTTTCACACTTGCGTTGTGGTTTTCCGGTATTGAGATCCGGCAGAGTATCTCAATACCGGAAAAAAATGATCATTTTTGTCCCCATGCATTCTGAATGGAAAGAGATCCGTTCAGGATGCATCAGGAGGTCTTCAGTTCAGGCAGCTTTCAGTTTTGTGAGCGAACATAAAAACTGAAAGAAACTGATCAGGTACTGAAACCAATGTAAGGCTACTTTCACACTAGCGTTTTTGAATTCCGGTATTGAGCTCCGTCATAGGGGCTCAATAACCAAATCAAACGCAGGTGGTGCTGTGGGTAAACTTACCTTTGTGCGTGCCGTCCTCCTCCTGCTGTCCGGGCCTATGTAAGTATATATGTATGTATGTAAGTGTATGTATGTATGTGTAAGTGTATGTATGTATACGACTGTCTGACACATGTGGGGCTGGAGCGCGGTTCCGGCCTCACATGTGCACCTGCGGCAGCACGGATCCGGCGAAGGAGGAGACTAAAAAAACGGATCCGTCACCCATTAGTGCCTGATCCGTTTTTTTCACTTTTGATATCACACAACTGCATCCTAACAGAACGGATGCATCCTGATGTGCAAAATCAAAACGGATCAGTTTAATTCTGATATTGAGGTCCTCTGCCGGAGTATGAAAGTAGCCTTAGATGAGGAACAGTTTAAGATTAGAGATGAGCGAGCATACTCGTCCAAGCTTGGTGCTCGTTCGAGTATTAGGGTACTCGTAAGTGCTCGCAGCTCGGACGAGTATCTCACCATGCTCGAGGAAATGGCAACTTCCGCATCGTGCTTTTTTGGCGCCTATAAACTCAGCCAATCACAAGCCAGGAGACTCTGCGGTACACCCAGCATCACGTGGGGCCCTTACATGTCGATAGCAGGGGTTGGCTGGCCTGATCAGGTGACCCTGGAATATACTAGTGACTGTCCGCGGTGCTCGGCTCAGATGCCGTCTGGATGTCGTTAGGGATAGAGCTGCTGCCTTTCAGGGAGAGTGTTAGGGCCTGAATTTAGTTCTCTGTTAGGCAGGAATCACCCACAAAGAACCCAACAGTCCTTCTAAGGGCTAGAAGAAATTTTATTTTTTTTTTTTTTGTCACTTGTCTGGCTGGCACTAGTAGTGCAGCTATCGCCATATCTAACCCTGTTTTTTTTTATTGTTATATCTCAGTGATACAAATCCATTTCACACAGCAGTGTGGAACCATTCTGTGTGTCACAGTTCAGTACACTCACTATTTTCTGTCCAGGTGACACTTTCTGTACGTCACTGAATACAACAAAGTCTTTTGCTGCCTGTCACGTATATAGCTTGATCACAAAAACCTCTGTGCGACATTTGTCTGGGTCGCAGTCTAAATAGCCACCGTCAGTAGGGTGTCAGTTAGCTCTACGATAGTTTCTGCACGTCATGTTCCCGAAAAAACAAAACTACAAAAAAAATATTAAAAAAAAATACATAAAAAATAGTTTTTTAGTTGTTTTAGCTCAGTGATACAAATCCATTTTACTCAGCAGCGTGGAACCTTTCTATGTGTCACAGTTCAGCACACTCACTTCTATCCGTATTTTCTGTCCAGGTGACACGTTCTGTACGTCACTTAATACAACCAAGTCTTTTGCTGCCTGTCACGTATACAGCTTGATCCTAAAAATCTCTGTGCGACATTTGTCTGGGTCGCAGTCTAAATAGCCACCGTCACTAGGGTGTCAGTTAGCTCTACGATAGTTTCTGCACGTCACGTTCCAAAAAAAACAAAACTACAAAAAAAATATATATAAAAAATATATTAAAAAAAAAGTTTTTTGTTGTTTTAGCTCAGTGATACAAATCCATTTCATACAGCAGTGTGGAACCATTCTGTGTGTCACAGTTCAGCACACTCACTTCTATCCGTATTTTCTGTCCAGGTGACACTTTCTGTACGTCACTTAATCCAACCAGGTTTTTTGCTGTAACGTATATAGCTTGATCAAAAAAATCTCTGTGCGACATTTGTCTGGGTCGCAGTCAAAATAGCCAACTTTAACAGGGTGTGAGTTAGGTCTACGATAGTTTCTGCACGTCACGTTCCCAAAAAAACAAAACTACAAAAAAAATATATAAAAAAATTATATAAAAAATAGTTTTTTAGTTGTTTTAGCTCAGTGATACAAATCCATTTCACACAGCTGCGTGGAACCATTCTGTCTGTCACAGTTCAGTACACTCACTACAATCCGTATTTTCTTGCCAGGTGACACTTTCCTTACATCACTTAATTAAACCAGACTGAACACGTTTGTGGGTTTCAGTACACCAGGCCCGTTTATTTTTTATTTTTTATATAATACACTTATATACAGAAAATGTTGAACCCCAGGGCTAAGGGTGGAGGACGAGGGCG
This sequence comes from Rhinella marina, assembly GCA_900303285.1. Lineage (NCBI taxonomy): Eukaryota > Metazoa > Chordata > Amphibia > Anura > Bufonidae > Rhinella > Rhinella marina. The sequence continues at coordinate 48,684 of ONZH01000203.1, read as the reverse complement.
GGGGTGGGATTTCAATTACTGCAGGGGGCAGAGGCCGTGGTCCTGGGCAGGGTGAGACAGTACCTGCTGATGAGGGAGCAGGGGAATGGGACACGTGGTAGAGGACTGTTGAAACCACAACAGTGCGAACAGCTGATCTCGTGGATTGCGGACAATGCTTCAAGTAATTTGTCCACCAGTCAGTCTTCCACGCAGTCCACCCACATCACCCAAGGGAGCACTCCTCTGGCTCCTCCACCTCAACCTCCTTCCCCCCCAGTCTGCCCCCTCCCAGGAAAATTTGGAATGCGATCCGGCATACTCTCAGGAACTGTTTTCTGGACCCTTCCCAGAGTCACAAACCACTTCTCAGGTTGCTGCTGACCTCGTTCCCGATGCCCAAGTTTTCCAAATGTCGCAGTCTGTGGGTGATGATGATGATGATGATGACAATGTTGAGTTAGTGGAAGAAGTTTGAAAAGAGGTGTCGGACGATGAGGAGACACGGTTGTCAGACAGTGGTGAAGTTGTTGTCAGGGCAGGAAGTCCGAGGGGGGAGCAGACTGAGGAATCGGAGGATGACAAGGTGACTGACCCAAGCTGGGCTGATATGCCGAGTGAAGACAGTGCTTCTGAGGCGGAGGCGAGTGCTGCACCAGAACAGGTTGTAAGAGGCAGTGGTGTGGCCAGAGGGAGAAGAAGGGCCAGAGCTGGTGCATCAGCAGCAACTGTTTCACGTAGTGAAGCTCCCGTGGCAAGGCCTAGATGTTCGCAAGTCTGGAGGTCCTTTAAAGAAAGTGAGGATGACCGACGGACTGTGGTGTGCAACCTGTGCCACACCAGGATCAGCAGGGGTTCCACCACTACTAGCCTAACCACCACCAGCATGCACAGGCATATGAGTGCTAAACACCCCACTCAATGGAACCAAGGCCGTTCACCACCTCCTGCGGGTCACACCACTGCTCCTTCCCCTGCGTCACTTGCTGCCTCTGCTAGTCAACCCCCTGCCCAGGACCCCGGCATGAGCGCCTCCCGCCGGAAAACCACACCTTTGCCTCCACGATCCTCCACAGTTTCCACCAACGTGTCCCAGCGCAGCATTCAGCTGTCTTTACAGCAGACGCTGGAGCGCAAGAGGAAATACAGTTCCACCCACCCACATGCCCAAGCCCTCAACGTCCACATCTCCAAATTGCTTAGCCTGGAGATGCTGCCCTATAAGCTGGTAGAGACCGAGGCCTTTCACAATCTCATGGCGGTGGCTGCCCCTCGGTATTCGGTCCCCAGCCGCCACAATTTTTCCCGATGTGCCGTCCCATCCCTACACCAGCACGTGTCAGAGAACATTATCCGTGCCCTGACCAACGCTGTTTCTGAGAAGGTCCACCTAACCACGGACACGTGGACAAGTGCTGCCGGGCAGGGACACTATATCTCACTGACGGCACATTGGGTTAACTTGGTGGAGGCTGGGACCGAGAATGACCCTGGGGCCGCTCATGTACTGCCCACACCGAGGATTGCGGGGCCTACCTCGGTCACGGTCTCTCAGACGTACTATGCCTCCTCCTCCGACCCCTCCTCCTCCTCCACCGAATTACCCTCCGTGGGCCTGGCGCCTTCAGTCGATAATTCTAGGTGTAGCAGCAGTGCCGTGGGTAAGCGCCAGCAGGTGGTGCTCAAACTGCTTAGCTTAGGTGAGTTTGAGCACCGCCTGCTGGCGCTTACTCCTCCTACTCCTCCTTCTCCATGTCATCTTTGCCTAACGCTGACTAAAAAAAACCCATTTTTTAGAGGTCCAACTGGCACTCTTTTACCACAATTTTTCAGGAGGGCCTCCTACAGGCCCTCTCTCCAAACAATTTTTCCGGAGGTCCACCTACAGGCCCTCTCTCCAAACAATTTTTCCGGAGGTCCACCTACAGGCCCTCTCTCCAAACAATTTTTCCGGAAGTCCACCAACAGGCCCTCTCTCCAAACAATTTTTCCGGAGGTCCACCTACAGGCCCTCTCTCCAAACAATTTTTCTGGAGGTCCACCTACAGGCCCTCTCTCCAAACAATTTTTCTGGAGGTCCACCTACAGGCCCTCTCTCCAGTTCCAGTTTCTAGTTTTATTTGCGCAAACTGCGTAAATTTTTTGGGGGGACAGGTGTGAAAAATAATATTACCTGCGCATCTATATTGCCCAACATTGCCCAACATTAGCACAAGTTATTTGTGCTAAATAAAAGTTAAAAAAATGATCTGTTCCTGTGCCTGATCCACCCAAGTTGAATCTGTCCCATCATGAGAAAGTCCCCCCAAGGAGTCCCCACTGTAACTTGCGTCCCATACAACTACCTCACCCCCCGACACCTGTGTCTCGCCATTGTCCACCACCTCCTCAGACAACACTGGTAAATCCCCACTGTCAGCACACGGAGACTGCAAAAGGTCTTGCGAATTGGGGCAGAGAATGTTCTGGGGTAGCACATCAGAGAAGGGGTGACTATGGGGTTCCAGGGTGTACGTGACCACATGCAATCTCCATCCAAAAAGTCATACTGAGGCTCACCACCATGCTTTACACTGCAATCCTATTACTGAGGCTCACCACCATGCTTTACACTGCAATCTTATTGAAAGACAGACAATCGGGTTAACCGCCAGGTTGTCAGGCAGCTCTATTAAGTGGGTCACCATTACCGTGTCCCTGAAAATTGCTCTGGGGTCATCGCCAGACTATTTTTTATGAAAGGCCATGGGGTTCTATACACACAGTGCTGACGGAAGCCCATCAGCCTTTCTAAACACAATTGAATCTGTCCCATCATGAGAAAGTCCCCCCAAGGAGTCCCCACTGTAACTTGCTTCCCATACAACTACCTCACCCCCCGACACCTGTGTCTCGCCATTGTCCACCACCTCCTCAGACAACACTGGTAAATCCCCACTGTCAGCACATGGAGACTGCAAAAGGTCTTGCGAATTGGGGCAGAGAATATTCTGGGGTAGCACATCAGAGAAGGGGTGACTATGGGGTTCCAGGGAGTACGTGACCACATGCAATCTCCATCTAAAAAGTCATGCCACCCTTGATCGAGCTCATAATTGACAATTGTACCGGTTGATGCTAAATTTTTAAGTTGGGGTCCTGCGTCGTCATTCTAACTACATCCGGCTATTGTCACCACCACACACGCTAGCCCAGGGGGCACTCCTCTGGCTCTTCCAGCTCAACCTCCTTCTTTCCAGCCTGCACCCCCACGTACAGGCCCTCTCTCCAAACAATTTACATCTTTTTTCTATCTTTCTCTCTCTCCAAACTATTTTTCCGGATAGCTGCCATATACGGTATTAAACTGAGTAGTATACATAGAACACATACCACACTTGATCTATACTGAACGTCACTTTTAAAAATATGTCATTTTCCTCTCTTTCTCTCATTTGTCTGGGTTGCAATTAAGCAGACCAAGTCTGCCTAATCTAATAGTTTTCGTGTAATTGCTCCATACTGCACGTCTTTTTCCTCTCTTTCTCTCTCTCCAAACTATTTTTCCAGATAGGTGCCGTATACGGTATTAAACTCAGAAGTATACATACCGTATCGGTTGATGCTACAGTTTTTCCAAATCCATTCCGGCTGTTGTCACCACCACACACGCTAGCCCAGGGGGCACTCCTCTGGCTCTTCCAGCTCAACCTCCTTCCCCCCAGCCTGCCCCCCACCTACAGGCCCTTTCTCCAAACAATTTACCTGGATAGGGGACGTATTAGATATTGTACTGATGTTTTTTTGGTTCTTCTTTTAATTGCCTCCTGACCTGTGATAGGCAGAGCATGGACACGTCCCCTTAGCTACAGTAGAAAAGACACTCCCCTGGCCAGAGCAAGCTCTTTTTCCTTTTCCATGTTCGAAAAATCCATGAAATATATGGTCCCAAGATAGGGGACGTATACGGTATTAAACTGAGAAGAATCGATACCACACATGCCCCACTAGGAGAATTTGGGGTAATGGTGGGATTAGGCAGCCTCAGAGGCATCCATGCATGCTGCCCCTGCTGTTTCCTGTCCATTTCCGTGGTGTTTCCATCATTTTCTGAGGTTTCCAGGTTTTCACCCAGCCTTCCCTAGGCAGAGCCTTGGTCCCCTGCAAAAATGCTCGAGTCTACCATTGACTTCAATGGGGTTCGTTATTCGAAACGAGCACCCGAGCATCGGGAAAAGTTCGACTCGAATAACGAGCACCCGAGCATTTTAGTGCTCGCTCATCTCTATTTAAGATGTATTTGATTTCAAACTGTGCTCCAGTGACATTGCAGATGAACCATGTGGAGATGTTCAGACATCACTTACATCAGTGGTGGCCACATTTGTAGCTTCCAAGGATTCTGGGAAACAAGATAGTTGGATGAGATTTGTTTCTCTTTTTGTCACATATACAACTGGGGGCAATGCAGTTCTTCAAAGACTGAGCTCTTCTGAAGGTTATCTGAGGTTTTGGTTTGATATGCTTCTTCAGAAAAGGATCTGTCTGTAAAATGAGTGTTTGTTAGTGATAAAAGTAGATTTGAAATTTTCGTAAATTTTCAGATTTTCTTGTTTTATCTTTTTGAGTAATAGGCATTCTTGCTGAGTGTATTTTCTCACCCACTGATAAGCTGCTTCTATAATTTTGAGTCTGGCTCTGAGTGACATAATCTTCGTCACTAATGCAATTTCTACCTATCCACTTAAACTGGCTGAAGGTTATGTTATTTCTATTTTTTATGGTGTGAGCTTTGGTAATCCAGATAGCTGTTGCCATCAACTTTCATTATAAAAGTTTTTGTTTCTATGGACTTTCCATTGAAAAATAGAATGAGATCTAAATATTATATGGCTATGTCAGAGTAATTGGCTGTAAAGGAAGGTTAAAGAAGAACTCCCGCAAAACATTTTATTCCATGTCCTGCTAGAAATGTACATGATGTAATCTGTAATGAATGTCATTTTCTTACCAGTGTCTGTATTTTTGACTTAGACCCACCAACTCACACAGCATCTTATGTGTGGACAGGAAGTCTAATTCTCTATGCATTCCTATGGGAGCCTCACTTTCAGTCTCATAGGAATGAATAGAGCAGTGACTGGCTTCCTGTCCAGGGGCAGTTGGAGGTCAGGGAGTTGGTCACATGACCCAGCTACAATAAGAAGAGAGGTTATTACTCACAATTACATTCTCTGATAAGAAGATGACATTCACTACAGATTATATCATGCACCTTTCCAACAGGTCAGAGAATAACATTTTTTGCGAAAGTTCTTCTTTAAACATTTTATTGTTCAAATGTGAAAGGATTGATGGCATCATCAGTGTTTCTATTACAAATAAATAGCAGGTCAACAATATAACGCTTGTAAAATATGATATTGTTAAACAAGGGGTGTTTACCATAAATATACTGTTCTTCCAAGAGTCCCATATACAAATTGGCGAAGCTCGGCGTGAAACACATACCCATTGCGGTACCTTTAGTCTGTATATTTTATTTTCAAAAGTGAATGTGTTATGAGTTAAGATGAAATCTATTGCATCCAATACAAATTGGCCTTGGGAGGAAGGCATTGGTTTGTCTTGTTGAAGAACATGTTGTGTTGCTTCTCTACCTGCCACATGTGGGATATTAGAATACACATATGATGAGTCTTTCAGATATGATAGTAACCCAATGACATAATATCATATTACTCAGTGTGATAAGTTACATGTGAGAGAAGAAATGCTGGAGATAATCTGTCTTCCGTGGGTTATTATGGATGGCTTTGTGCACTTTTGGGAAGTGGTAAAATAGAGCTAGATTCAGATGATCAATGGTCATGTCTTTTTTTTGTCAGAATTGGTTGTTTTCTGGCTTCTTCTAGTAGAAGCATTCGTTTTTTGGTGTCTTCTGTTAGTGAGTTTTTGGTCAGAATCGGATAATATGCTTCAACCTTCAGTATTTTTGAAGCTTAGGTATGGATCTTGTCTGACAACAGGCAGTGGACTGCAAATGAGGTGGAGGTGAGACCCCTAGTGGCCATGGATTTACAGCTTTTTTTCAGGAGGATGCAGGAAGATTTTTTAATTGAAGTGATTTCAAAATGTGCTAGTTACACCCTTCTCTATTACATTAAATGACATTTTTTTAAATACAGAGACTCTCTAAGGAATTTCAGAGAGCTTGCAGCTGTTTTGTAAAAAAAAAAGGCACTAATCCAAAAATTTCTTGACTCGTGTCAGTGCATTTTATATTGCAGTAAAGATTCCATAGTAATATCTTGCCACAACAAAAAGACAAATGCAAAATGTTTTAAAGCCATGATGAAACCTTGAAGAATGGCAGCAGAACAAGGTGCTCTGGTCCATTTAGCCTGCCCTTATATTATCTTCTCTTTATTTTTCTCTTAGGATAGATAAACACTCCTCAACTTTGAAACTGCAACACCAAGAAGGAAAAGTCATGTAATTGTAGAAATCAAAGGATTGATAGATCTGTTAATGACATGCAAGGAAACAATAGTAAGAAAACAAAATATTCAAAACATCTCAATTTATTCAGTATGAGCACCACAGACAGAAATACCTGCACTTACATGCATTGGCATGATATCAGTGGTTATTAATGGTTTTCTGAGGAATGTTCTGCCATGCTGAATGCATTTGGGCACACAACTCATCAAGACCAACTGCTGGCAGCTCCCTTTGCAATTGCCAACAAATGAAATCCCTGATGTTCTCGATGGAGACAAGCCCAGAGATGCTGCAAGCCATGGTGGCATGCTTAGGCCATGCAGCCTGCTCACAGTAGCATGAGCAACATGCTGCCTGGCATTGTCCTGTTGTAAAATATCTCCTGGGTCACTTTGGAGAAACAGCTCTACCACTAATTCCACGGTCAAGTCAATGTAACGCTGAGCTGTTGGTGTACCTGACATAAAAACTAGAGGGGTCCGGATACCATACATTATGCCACTGCACTATTATCAAGTGAGTTGGACGGATGTGATGTTCTTTTCTGAAGGCCTCTTTATGGTCTTGCCCACATAGTCTCCACACCAATGGCTGGCTATCATTGCATCTGAGACAAAATCAGGACTCATTCCTGAAGAGGATAGACCTCCATTCTAGACGTCATTTCTGTTTTACTCTGCACCACGATAGCCTTTTAAAGCAGTGGCGTGAAGTCAGCGGACACCTGTAGTTGGACATGTGGTTTGTGAAGACACTATTTGCTGCCTTGGGATGTGACATCCAATTCTACATGCAGTATAGAATGGATCATTACATGCCATTCTTCTAATGAGATGTTTTATTTGTGAAGAAGTTCTCCTCTCTGCACCTCTTGCTGACATTCCAGTTCATCCTTTTTCTCTCAAGCATTGGGACATGCAGCGTTGAACAGGGCTGACATCCCTGTCCAGAGTGCTAAACAAAGGTCTCTTATTTCAAGATTTCTGTAAGGATCTTATGCACACGACCGTTGCCTGGCTGTGGCCATATTGCGGTCCGCATGCTGGTGGTCTGTAATACATCGGCACCAGCCATATGTACCCCACATCACGTATCACGGACCCATTCACTTGAGGAGCTGATGCAGGATGGGAGTGGTAGTGGTCCGGATGAAGTTTCCTGTCACAGTGTACTCCCTCTTGCCGTTGCTTGCTGGGGTTCGGAGCAGTGGAGGGATAGTTTTGAAGAATAAGGTCAGAAGTAAACCTAGTACAGTTTTTTTACATGCAAAATATATCTTCAGTTACATTCATAGCAATGATCTCCAAGTACTATTCTCTGACACCACTAAGGATTATGGCTACAATTTAGCACTAGTATAGTACTAGTCTTGTAGTATTCTGGGTTATGGGTGTCTTAGCCGTAGTCCCTCACCTCACAGCAGTTGCCTTAATGCTTACTTTAGCTGGTCACTCTGCCTTCTGTGTTTTCTCAGGTATGTTCTAAAGGAACAATAAAGTTTATCTCTCTGAAAAACCGGAGCAGGAGCTCTGCAGTGTGCTTCCTCTCCTCTCTCAGGTTACTCTACAAGTCCAACTCCTGGCAGGAAGCAGGACCACCACATTCCAACCAGGAAGGGAGTAACAGGGTGGTTAGCTCTGTTCCTTGCGAACCATTGGCATCCCCTCTTTACTAGTAATAACCAAGCAATGGCCAAAGATAAAAAATACAACAATACATAATAATACAAACTATACACATTATGAATGCAGATATGCCCAGGTCTGGGGTACAGTACATACACATTAGTACCGGTAATGAGTGTTATTTCCCTATGCAATAGTTTTAACGTTAGACTAATTTTTCAGATAACATTATCCACAGACAGCAGGACTTGATTGCTTACAATTCTCAAGCATGACCACTCTAATATGCCAATGAGATTTAACATCACAATGACCGGTCACAATCTACTGCAAGTATTTACAGTACTTGGGGCACAGAACAGAGACTATTCACTTCTACTTCTTAGCCTACAATATTCCAGTCAGGTCAATATATCTAATTGATGTTATTTACATTTACAGAAGCTAGTAAGGACCTTCAGGAGACTCAGACGTGTCATGAGGAGGTGACTGCAGACAACATCATCTGTAAACTCTGTGGAGAGGTAATATTATTATTATTATTATCATCATTATTGCTATTATTGAATTAATGACCCACCCAGAATACCATCCTGACTAACGATCTAATCAATATCGGTGAAGTATGTAATAAGAAAAATACCTTTTACTTTGAATGCGTTCAGTATTTCCCTTGCTAACTGAAATTACATGTAGTTTTATGATCTTCAGGACCGGCTCAGTACATACATAATGCGGCCAGTAGGGAGTCCCAGACCAGCGCCATTCATGTACGGCGCACTGATCGAGCTGGAACCGAAACAGCACTACCTTAGTGGCAGAGGCCTGGCAGTCTTTATTGATGCTGGCAGATTAATCCTCTAGATGCCACGGTCAATGCTGACCACCATCTCTAAGGGATTTACAGAGGGAGGGGGGTTCCCTCTCTCATCTTATCCTGCTATGCAATTGCGGGGTGTCAATGCTTGCTATGGCTGCCCCTTCTCTGGCAGGTCTATGAGGTCCAGGTTGGGTCTCATAGGCGATCTGTCAGTGTAAAACTAACAGTCCAGTGCAATGCAATACAGCATGTATTGTACTGCACTGAAAGATGGATCAGACCCTCAAAATCTCATATCCCCGAATGGGATAAAAACTAAAAAAAAATCTAAGTTTAAAAAAAACAAAAAAAAACCTTTTCCCTCATGAAGTCATTTACAATTAAAATATCTACATTGTCAGGTGTAAAATAAAAATAAATAAATACTAATGATAATAATAATAATAATAATAATAATAATAATAAAAATGGTGCCAGAACAGTCTCTTTTTGGTCATCTTGCCTCACAGAAAGTATAATATCAAGTGATCAAAAAATGTAACCCAAATGGTACAATTAAAAATTTCAACTCATCCCGCAAAAAAAAAACAAGCCCATCCATAATTTTTTAAAAATGATACAAATACTCTGTAAATGTGATGTAGTGCCCAGAAATCATTCCAGCAAAATATGTGCTTCAAAAGCCATATGGCTTTCCTTCCCTTCTGCACCCTACTATGTTCCCATACAGCAAGATAAGCACACATTTATGGTATTTCCCTCCTATCAATTCAAGTAGTATGGCACTCTGTAACTTTGTGTGAGTATGGACGCGCTGTGTGGTTTGGCTTTGGGCTAAACCTTAGGGTGTTGTCCTCGCAATTCGCTGGTAATGAACCTTTAGCCCTTATACAGGGATCTGGACTTCGCGGCAGAGGATCTACCAGCTCACTGCCTTCTGGAGTAGTCCCGGTGTACTGTAGTTGGCTGTTGACCCACTGGGCAAATTTCAAAGCTTTATAAATACCCAGACTGCTCTAACCTTGTGCCAAAAAACAGCAGCCATTGGTTCTTCTAACCAGCTGCCTAAGACTCTGAAAATGAAAATGGTTGAGGCCCACAAAGCAGGAGGAGGCTTTAAGAAGATAGCAAAGTGTTTTCAAGTTGTCATTTACTAGAAATGTAATTAAGATGTGACGGTGTGGTTCAGTGTGACACTGTTTTGCTGTGTAGGCTGGCTGCCTGCATTCTTTCATAAGGGGTGAGGGCTGTTGCTTGTGTATGCTGGTTGCTTGGGTGGTGGGTGCTGGCTGTGGCCTTCTATCATATGTGAAATGTGCCCTGTGAATTTGTGAATCCCTGTATCTGTATCACGGTGTGGTACACTGTGACACTGCATTGCCATGTTGGCTGGCTGGTTGCACTCTTGTGTGCTGGCTGAGGTAGGTTCCAGGGAATGCTGGTTGCTTGGGTGGTGCGTGCTGGCTGCGCAATTCTATAGTGCGTGAAATATGTCCTGTGATTATTCTGTATCAGGGTGGTAAACTGCTGACGTGTAGGCTGGCTGCATCAGCTCTTGCGTACTGGCTGTGTTTGACGTTCCCGTGTATGCTGGTTGCTTGTGTGGTGCATGCTGGCTGCAGTCTTCTACTGTGTGTGAACTGTGATCTGTGATTTGTGTGTTCCCTGTGTCTATTTCTAGGTGGTCAGGTGCTCTCATACTTAGACCTGTGACCTGTATGCCTGGGAGTTTAGTCTGTCTCCAGGAATACTGTGTGCACGGTTCATGCTCCTGACCAGTGTGTTTGTGACTCTACTCTGACTTGTGTGGTCAGCCTGGTTGTTTATCAATGTCACCACGTCTTAGTCTGGGTGGGAATGCCATGTTCAACATTCCGCATGGGTTCCAGGCTATGTACCATGTTTTTATGTTGTAATGTCTCCGTATATGATATGCCACTATGTCTCTGTATGTTTTATGTTACTATGTCTGTTTGTCTGGTTCAGTCTGTGTGCACCATGCACCAGTTCCTATTGGGTTCCAGGCAATGTATCTATATCTTCATGTTGAATGCTGATCTGTCTGTGTGGGCCATGCATCAGTTCTAGGCAGTGTACCATTGTCATCTGCTATGTCCCAGTCTGTCTGTATGTTCACTGTTCCACATGGGTTCCAGGCATGTTTGTATGTTAGTTTTTCTCATATGTTTGCCTTGTATCCTGATCTGCATGGGTTCCTAGCTGTTTGTGATCTTGTAATCTGTTCTTGTATGAACAATGTTCTATTATGCTTGTTTGGAGCACGGGTGCCTTGCACCAGGATCTAAATTTTCAAAATTGCAGGTCTGTTGCATAGTGTACCTGGACCATTCCATAGCCGTTAAAGGGTGAAAACCATGGGAGTTCTGGAATAACACCATTAGGGTTTGGTCCAAAGCCAAACTGGTCACTAGGCACAATGGTCAATTCTGTCACTGTTCCCTATTGGCCTGACCTGATTTATTCTGTTATGTTAGTGTCTGGTACTTTTGTTTGGTATGGCCTTGTTCTGTTTCTGTATTTCGTTTTATCTGCTATGCGAAAACTGAAGATGTTCAGAGATTGTCCTGATCCCTAATCATGACTCAGTTGTGATATGTCCAGGGGTTCTAGTGACCCCTGAACATAAAATAAGAAATGGCAGTTAACAGGAGCTGTGAAGTTCAAGAGAGGGTCTTGAAGACCAAGAAAAATTTCAGACACAGCTGCTTATAGGATTGCTAGAAAGGCATATCAGAACCCCTGCTTGGCTGCAAAAGACCTTCAGGAAGATTTAGCAGACTCTGGAGTTGTCCAACGTTGTTCTACTGTTCAGCGACACATGCACAAATATGAGCTTCATGGAACAGTCATCAGAAAAAAATCTCTTTTGTGTCCTCAGCCTAAAATGCATGACCCTCACAGTCCCCTGGTCTGAACATCATTGAAAATCTGTGGATAGACCCCAAAAGAGCAGTCCATGCAAGATGGCCCAGGAATCTCCTAGAACTGAAAGAATGGATGAAAATCACTCAAACAAGAAATGAAAGACTCTTGGCTGGCTACAAAAAGTATTCAAAAGCTGTAATACCTGCCAAAGGGAATACTACTAGGTACTAACTCTGCAGAGTGCCCAAACATTTACTTTGGGACCTTTCCCTTTTTATGTCATTTGGAAAATGCAAATGATGAAAATAAAAAATATTTTTTTTCTTAAAATACAAAGGATTATATTCAGCATGATGAATGTTTCAAGGTAACAGTAATTTTGACCAGGGTGCCCAAACTTCTGCATTCCACTGTAGGTCCATAACATGAATCATGTTTCCTGTATTTTCATGTATTGTATCCTTCTATTTGTCAACAGGACCAGGATGAAGCAGAAGTAGTCAGCAGCACTGTTGGCAGCATGTATAAGTAAGTTCTGCCTATCTATCAATATCTGCAGCCTGGAGGACCCTTTTAATTGTAGTTTGTCACAGGTCTAATGTACAACAACTGAAACAATCATGTAGTGGATGGGAAAGGCACAATGTTTAGCAAAAATGTATGCCCTTTTTCACAATAGTAGATTCTAGCGCACAGAAAACCAAAGTTAAGAGGTTTGAGCTTCTCAATATACAGTATTGTTTCCTAAAAAAATTATGTATCTTAATTTAAGACTTGCATATGAAATGTCCGTCAAATTAAGGGTACGACCCCAACAGTGCAGCTGGCTGGTTGAGGCCAAGGTCACATCATTATTATAAGCTCTGATATGATGGCATCAAACTATAGCAGAAACCATGTGTGTGATGCCCTATCCTCATCAATGTCAGATTGGTGGGGGTCCAACACCCGGCACAATCAGCTGTTTCAAGCATCTTGTACCCATAAAAAACATATAATACTTTACTGATGGCTCAACCATCTCTTGATCTTTCAGATTAGAGATGAAATCTCCTGGTCTCTATCGCTGCCAGAAGACTGGAATCAAATTCCTGGTGAAAGGTCCCGTTATTATTGAATATAAACTTGATTCTTGGAGCGATCACTTAAAAGACATTCCAGACAATTCTTATGAGATTTTGGGTCCGCTGTTTAACATACAGACAAGTGGTGAACCTGATGCTGTGTCAGCAGTGTACCTACCTCATTACCTGTGCTTAAAGGGTAAGTCAACTGTTATAACAGATGCATGCTGCTGGTACATGTCCCCAAGTCCTGGGCAATTACCATTTCATAATGTGATGACTCCACTTTTTCCCCGATACTGCAGAACAAGACACAATGGGGCGTACAGAAGATAGTGATGATACATAGTGTTGTCATGGTGGGCCCTGTGGCTGTCCACCTTGGAGTGCTTTAGGCACCTTTCTCTGTGGGAAGGTGCCTGAGCAATTGGTTCCCTAGCACATTAGTATCCTGTTAAAGGTTCTGATCCATTGTTAGCCCATGTACTGACATTCTGCTCATTTCCTGGATTGCCATACCATACAGATTGAGAGAGGATTAAAGGGAATCGGTCACCCCAGTGAAGCTCCGGCGGCGGCTGTAATCCCGCGCAGTCGCAGTGCCGCGTCGGAGCTTCACCGACTCAGTGAAGTGAATATTAATTAGGTGTGCGGTCCGGGGCTGCGCAGGCGCAGTACATCAATTGCCACATCGGAGCTTCACTCAGTGAAGTGAATATTAATTAGGTGGGCGGTCCGGGGCTCCAACGGAATCTCCGAGCCCGGGCTCCAGCAACCATGGTCAACTCCCCTTGGGCCCCTTAATGTAAGTGATTGACAGTAGATAAAAAAGGATTTTTACACCACAAATCTTCATCTGGGCCCTATAACAATAACCATTTGGAGATCCTTATGATGAGATAAATCCAGTGGTATAAATAACTTAATATGCAAAATGGTGGTGACAGAATCCCTTTAAGTAATACATGAGTAGTATTTCAGATATGGAGTCCAGATCACTATTTTTTATTTTCCTCTTGCTCCCCCATTTCCCTGTTGTCAGCTCTCACAGGTGGATAGAAATACATTGTCAGGACTGCTGTGCATGCGCAGATAAATCATCTACATTAAAGGGGTTGTCCCACGAAAAATATTGTACAGTTTTTAAACCAGCACCTGGATCTAAATACTTTTGTAATTGCATGTCATTAAAAATTTTGTATAGCCGCTGAGTTATTCAATAAAATGTATTTGTATAGGAGCACTTAATTTCTTATTTCTTTGACCTATTCACTGAGCAGGCCGCACATGCTCAGTTTTAACTTTCAACTGTCTCCTGAGCTGTAATAGGGAGAGAATGGACACGCCTCCTGAGCTGCAGCAGAATAGACACTCCCCTGAGCTGTCAGCTTGATATGAATCTAGCAGAGCAATGAATGGGGAGATCTCTGGACCCATGTGAGGTACAGGGCTGGTTCTAGCTTTGTTAAAAAGAGGTTGTCATGGACTATATGATGTCTGATTTTTATTTTTTACATTATTTGTGGGATAACCCCTTTAAGTTACACCATCACAGTGGTCTGGACTATGTATTTCAGTGTAGCTTTGAGTGCAGACACCGAGGGAATAAGAGGTAGTAGGAAAATAAAAATAGTTATCTGGACTCCTTTTCGTCAGTACAATTGATGTATTACTGTAGATAATGGTCCAAAATTGAGGAGACAAATTCCCTTTAACCCCTTCAGGACCCTGCCATTTTTCACCTTGAGGACCAGACCATTTTTTCGAAATCTGACATGTGTCTTTTTATGTGGTAATAATTTTGGAACGCTTTTACTTATCCAGGCCATTCTGAGATTGTTTTCTCAAGACACATTGTACTTCATGTTAAGGGTAAATTTCAGCCAATGTTTTTCATTTTTATTAAAAAAAATACCAAATGTACAAAAAAAATTGGAAAAATGTGCAACTTTCCAAATTTCAATTTCTCTGCTTTTAAAATAGATAGTGATACCTCATATAATAGTTATTACTTTACATTCCCCATATGTCTTACTTATGTTTGGATCATTTTGTGAATTACATTTAATTTTTTTGGGATGTTAGAAGGCTTAGAAGTTTAGAAGAAAATCTTGAAATTTTCAAAACCCACTTTTTTAAGGACCAGTTCAGGGCTGAAGTGACTTTGTGAGGCTTACATGATAGAAACCACTCAAAAATGACCCCATTTTATAAACTACACCCCTCAAGGTATTCAAAACTGATTTTACAACCTTTTGTTCCACAAAAATTAAAGGAAAATGTAGATGAAATTTCAGAATTTCATTTTTTTTCCGCTAACAAAGCAAAGGTTAACTGCCAAACAAAACTCAATATTTATTACCCTGATTCTGTAGTTTATAGAAACACCCCACATGTGGTGGTAAACTGCTGTACAGGCACACAGCAGGGAGCAGAAGGAAAGGAGCACCATGTGGTTTTTGGAGGGCAGATGTCACTGGTATAATTTTAAGTTGCCCTGTCACATTTGAAGACCCCCTGATGCAACTCTAGAGTAGAAACTCAAAAAAAAGTGACCCCATTTTGGAAATTACGGGATAAAGTGGCATTTTTGGTACTATTTTAGGATAAGTATGATTTTTGGTTGCTCTGTATTACACTTTTTTGAGGCAAGGTTACCAAAAGTAGCTGTTTTGGCACCGTTTTTATTTTTTACGTTATTTACAACGTTAATCTTAGAACGTTAAATCATTATTTTTACATTTAACACAATAAAAGCATTTTTTAAACAAAAAAAAACATGTTTTAGTGTCTTAGGTAGAGTAAACTTTTTTTGAGGGATGAGGAGACAATTTAATTGGTACTCTTTTGGGGGGCATACACCTTTTTGATCACCTTAGTGATTTTTTTTTATTTATTTATTTTTTTATGGTGTTCACCTGAGGAGTTAAGTTTTTTTTACAATTTTATGTGTTTTATTTTGGGAAATGGGCTTTTTTTTATTTAATTGAAACTTTATTTTTTCATTATTGAAAACAGGTTTTTTCAATAATTTTTAATTTTTATTTTTGCCCCACTCTTGGAATTCAACTTTTTGGGGTCTGATCTTCTCTGCAATGCATTACAATAGATCCTGTATTGTAATGCATTACATGTCAGCCTTTACACTAACAACCTGCCTGTCAGTCCCAGCCTCAGGGGCTGGATCTCACAGGCTTCTGTAGAAGGCAGTCCTGATGCCTATGGAAAGCATCAGGCTGCCTTCTCTGGCATCGGGTTCCAGTCACTGCAGCGCAAGGACCCGATGGAGAAGCGGAGGGCACCCGTACCCTTTGCAACCCCCCTGCATGCTGCGGTCAGCTTTGACCGTGGAATAAAAAAGGGGTTAATACGCCGGCATCAGTGCTGTCACCGATGCTAGCGTATGCAGCAGGGGTCCGGCTGTCAGTGACTGCCGGACCTCTGCTATTTATCAGGCGGGTGCAGCACCTATTACAAGTACAGCGCTAGTCCTTAAGTCACGTCCACCAGCTCCGTACATGTATGGCACAGGTGCTTAAGGGGTTAATGATGAAGAACATAAATAAAGACATTGACAAGAACTGATTCTGACCCATAAACAATGCTGTCAGCAATGAATGGCAAGTGGACTACAGGTCCCAGGTCAAATAGAAACCATACTAATAGATTAGAACAGGACACTAGTAATGCAAGCATTTTAGGATTTGAGTAATACAATCACCAGATCCAAAGACAACTGCTCCAATAATGCTAGTAAACAAGAGAAGAGAAGATAATACATGTAATTGCCATCAGGTTGGGGATTTACAAGTACTGAATGTCATATTTGCATCTTATAGGCTTTAGTGAAGACAAAGCACTGATTAAATGCGCTCACTTTAGTGATGGAAACATAACATTGGAGACTCCGACACAGATCGAGCCATTTTATATCACATTAGAGAATCCCACATTTTCCTGTCTGGGTCCTCTCATACCATTTAGGAAGAAAAAGACCCCGATACATGGAAGTGTTCTTATTTATTTCACCATACTGTGTCCAGGTGATCCTGATGAGGAACATAGGATCCATCTCTATGTACTGCCCTATGATACAAATGCAGAAGAGGTAAGTGTTTAGTACAGATTGCAGAACATTACGTGCAGCAGTTCCACTTGTTTATTAGTGGTCCCTTATGCTCCATTAACAGAATGTTTGGGCCCCTTTATGACCAGACCAATTTTTCACCACTTGGCATGTTGTTTTTAAAGGGGAATAATGTTTTGTCTTTTAGTTTACCCCAAATTGCTTTATTTCTTTTTGGTGGAAAATACTGCATTTTGAAAGAAGCAGCTGATCAGAAAATGCACCTAGGTTTTAGAGGATAAATGTGCAGGAAAAAAAAATCATCAGACCTTAGATAAGACCTCCAGTCTTCATTAGACCTTAGATTAGACCCCCCAATTAGACACCAATTAGGCACATAAATCTAACCGACATTCTTCATCAGACCTCAGTTCAGGCCCACAATCAGACCTCTAATCTTTATCAGACTTTAGATCAGACCCTTCTAATCTTTATGAGACCTCAGATCAGACCCCCAAATCTTCATCAGACCTCAGATCAGGCAGTAAAATAAGTAAAATAGCTCACCTATTCTTCATACTTTTCCTGTGCACTTCTGCTGGTGCCATGCTGCACTGTGACCTGGCGTCACAGAGCATTAGGTTATAGTGTATGTCTACATCCTGGAGCTGTTGGCACTAACAACACAGTGCAGCACGGCACCTGGAAGAAAACCAGGGAGCGGTGTGTACAGCCAGCACCAGGAGCACTACATTCACCACTCCACTTCCATAATGAAAGCACTCATTAGTTTTTACTTTATTAGCTGCACGGCCATTTCCCCTGACTTTTGGTGAAAAATATGTCTTATTTTTAGCACTTAGCACTGCTTGTGCTCGTTGGTGTCTGTATACTGTATGTGTATAAGAATACCATGACACTCATAAATGATGCTTAAACATTTCCTTGTTTTATTAAAGGCTCTTCATAACAGACACAATTATAGGCAGACACTAGTGTTTCGGCCTAAACATACATGATGTTTACTTCTCTACCTACCACATGACTACAAACAAGGTCTATGGTTAGACCGAAACACTAGTGTCAATAATCACGGAAAAAAGAGACGCTAAAAAGTATCATCTTTAGCAATTAAAAGAAATTAACCCGAACAAAGAAAACTAGGGGATTATTACACCCTCTAAAAACCCAAGGCAACATCTGGTGCGCTTATTAATGCTAGAACACACAGAGGACTTCCAACATCACGTCATATGTATATAAAGCACTAATGAAGTCCCGTGTATATAGCGGAGCTACTGTTGAACTTGTTTCACTAAATGTACCAAGAGAGTCTATACGGTCATATGTATTCACTCCAAAGTCCTGTGTAAATGGTCACATATACTTAATATAACCGTATAGAACATAAATCTGAAGAAGGGGGATGAAGATTAAACATGTAATACATCAGGGGTCCCATAAGCTAGTTTAATTAGCAGCCCTCTGATGATAACCCCAAAACTGTGACCAATGTATAGTAGTCACCAGAGTCATGGTACCTACCAATAAGTTGCCCTAAGGATAAGGTTATACAACACCCTTCCTTCCTAAAATTTCTCAGCTAGCTATCATTCCCACATATGCGTCTGGCTCGACACATTTCAATGTGAGTCATCAGGAACTAGTAATAATAATGTGGTAGTACAGCTGAGAAAACACCGCCACACTGGACGTGTATGGCAGTGTGTTCGGCACTAGTGTGGCCCTGAAAGGGCCTCCTAAAATGCCGGTTTTTAAAGAGGAAAGACAGCCCTCTGGGAGGAGCTAGAGTGACGCACATGGCCAATCAGGTGATGGGGAGGCGGGATTACCACTTGTTCCATCCCCAGCACAGATGACCGCACACAATGAGTCGCCAGCCCCTGAAAGGTCATGGATCAATGGAAAAACACTAGTGTCGGCCTATAACTTTGTCTGTTATTGATTATTTAATAACTCATATTTAGGCATCATTTATGAATGCCATGGTGTCCTTATACATATGTGGGAGGATTCCTTTACCACGATATCATATCCTGGGGTGCTGACTAATCGCTTTTAATTTTGTTCAATATGTGTGTGCGCCCTCACATGATCACTGCTCCCAACACCTCCTAACCTTTTGGTAAGAATGGTCTTGATGGCAGCAATTCATCGAAATGATCACTCTGTTTCTCTCAGCCCAATGATTTGTTCCCTTTCAAAGTCTGTTAATGGGCAAAATATCTTTCAGTGTGTAGTAAAGGCATGTCTAGTGGTCAATACATTCTCACCAAGAGGTACACTGCTCAAAAGTAGCCTCTGAGAGCCTTTTTTTAGTGCAGGAGGGAAAATACTTTTACACCCTCTCATGGCAAAGCCCAGTGTCTAACCACACTTGTCAATGAGTGTAATAATAAAACAGTTCTATGGTGATTATGCAGCGTATCTGAATTTTTTTTATTGTCTTACACAATTTCAGACCCTTGACAACGAAAATAAAAAATTTGGATTTCAGAGAATCAAGAAACCTGAACATACCAATGATACTGTATATACTAAAGTAAAATACATTGTTACAGGGCATCCCGGAGTATCAGCTCGTCCTAAGGTATTTAAAGAAAATACCCTGAACATTGAGCTTATTGTTAGTTATTTATATGATGTTGTTGGTTTTCCAACTAATTGTAAAATATCATGTGTAGTCCGAGTTCCTGGACTTTGATTTATGTAAGGATAGTGATCCTTAGCTCAAGGGATAATATCCCATCCCTGCGACGGTGCGACGACTCATTCAGAAGGTCTACATCACTACCATTGCCAAGGAGATGGGGTCTCCACCCAGCCATGCACTGTCCCATCCACATGGCCCACAAATGAGATGATTTTCAGTGGTGTTTACTGGTACAGCCCCCTGTCTTCTCAACATTTTGTCAGCAGTTCCTAATCCAATGGAGTTAGGAGTTATAAGTTGACATCCCTCTGTCCAGCTCATTGTTCAAAAGCGGACCCAGATCAAGACCTAACGCTCAATATGCACCAATACATATGACCTGGGGAATTACCATCAATATTCTCCTGCTGTTATCAGATGAAACAAGCAAATAAGATGTGATCATTCACACCTTGAGGTTTTAATATCCTGACTTTGTACACCCATCTGCATTCCTTCTGCAAACCCTTCAGTAAACCTCTGTTGATACTCAACAACCAATGAAATGTGGGGGAATGTCTAAAGAATATATGTCACCATGATCAACCCAATAAAACAAGCCAAACTATCTGGCAGGATGGGCGAGGGGTGAAGCGGTGCTCCTAGGGGCTAGGCCAGTCTCTCAGTCCACCAAGTACCTCATTTTTAAATAACTAAAAGTGAAAATGTATCTCTAGAGAAAGCAGGCTTATTTTTTTTCTCCATGATGAACCCTAGGTAATGCAGAATGCAAGATGTCTCTCTATTTAGCTTTCTACACTTCCAAGAAACTGTAAATCTAATGTCCTTCCCCACTATTAGAATCTTTTGAATTGAGGGTAGAATGAAAATATGGCCTGAAGTTGAGTTGCAATTAATGATGATCGAGCACCCAGGTGCTCGCATGCTCGGGTGCTCTGGCCGAGCAATCAGGGGTGTTTGAGTGCTCAGCCGAGCACCCGAGCATAAATGAAGTCTATGGGAAGTTTTTGGGGTCCCAAAATAAACAAAACAGAAAAAAACACAGACACACACACACAAAGACATACTTACCTTCCCTGACAGCTCCCGACCTGCTCCAGCAGGAAAGACGGGGCACAGAGTGGTAAGTTTTACCACAGCGCCGCCTGCTGGAGGGAGGAGGGAGCTGCTGGGAAAGGTAAGTACGGATCCGTAATGAACTCCATTGAAAGTCAATGGAGGACAGATTTGTGTACCATTGTGTCACACCAAACAGATCCTTCCCCATTGACTTGCATTGGGGTCATGACGGATCCATCTTGGTGCGGGGAGGGGACTCGAGCATTGCGCTCGAGTACACTCGGTGTTCGGCCAAACACCGAGCGGACCGAAGCATATCGAGTTGGGCCGAGCATGCACACTCAACACTAGTTGCAATCAATTTACATATGCAAAATAAATTTTACCGGACACTGCAGGCCACAGAAATGTAATGCAAAGGTTGCTGAAGTCCACCGATACATTCCAGCTCACACAGGATGGTCCCCAGTGGAGGTCTCCTCTTTCTGACATGCTTATTCCCTAATAGGGCAAATGGAGTGTAGTTGTCAAAATGTCAATTTTCTTCTTTTGGGTTCACAACGTTTTTTCAGTTTCTAATAATAATAATAATAATAATAATAATAATTATTATTATTATTATAGTCATAGAAGAATAAATATTAAATAAAAAATATTTTATTTTTTCCAATAAAATCAGCACACACTACGAGGGTAAGATGGATGGAACTTTACTTTCTAAATACCATTATTTTTCCTCTCACTGCTCCTACTATTTTAATTCCAGGCTCTAAAATTCCAATCACAACCGTATCAGTTTACTGAGATCCAACTTCAGGAAAAAGTTGCTGATATTTTTTTGAATGTATGTGAAGAAAACTCTGAAGATGCAGTCTGGGATGCCCACCTGACTCAACGTACGGCTTACATTTTATTGTCTACATTTTAACTTTTCTTAGTACTGCTTACATTTTACTTTTCATAGTACTGCTTACATTTTACATTTACTTTTCTTAGTACTTATATTTTAACCTTACCTTTCTTAGTACTGATTACATTTTACAAGTATTTTTCTTAGTATTATTTCCATTTGACATTTACTTTTCTTATTATTGCTTGCAATTTATCTTTACTTTTTTTTAAATTTACTAATTTACTTTGTAGATGACATACGGCACGTTACGCAATCACAATCATGGCTTACAATCCATGAAGGTAGGTTAATGTTTAAAGGTTTGCCTTATTCATTGCAAGATTGTCAAGATTGGACCCAATTCGAACCTGATGACCAATTTGTTCTAAATGGGCACAAAATATATGTTAAGAAATTAGCTATAAATGTTGATGAATATAATATCTTTTATTTTGCTTATGCTTAATTCTTTAAAGGGGTTATCTTATCCTGTAAACACCCCATAAAATGCCTAATACAGAAAGGTACCTAATACAGAACATACTTACCCGGTCCCTGACCCCTGCGTCCCTCCATATCCCTCCAGTGCAGCCACTGCATTCCCCCCATTGTTCATATCACAACATCTGATGGCGAGAGAGGGATTGTAGTCATACCAGCCAATAGCAGGCTGCAAAAGTGACCAGCCCTCTTGCATCATGTGTGCCAGCCCCCTGATGTTAGGGCAGCAATTCATGTTGTGACCTGCTATTGGGGCACGCCCATCACTGCTTGTAAAGACTTTAGGTTTGGCTTGGGCTCTATACCAGACCCCAGCCGGCCTTTACACACATCAGCACCCTGCAATCGCATTTTTGGGGTGCCAATGGGAGGCACAGTTGCCCATGGCATGTAAAGGGTTAAACAGCCTGGATCGACACTCCTGCTGTATTGGGCTGTTAGAGCAGGAGAGCAGCTCTCATATGAAAAAGTAACAGCTGTAAAAGGGCATATTGGTGGTCACTAAGGGGTTAAATAAGATGTGCAGGTTTTGTGGCTTAAAAATGTCGCAAATCATGGCAACTGCACCATTTTCTGCACCATTTAGTACATTTTTGTGACATTTGGTGATTCTCATCACTTTTCAAGGACCTGGATTATAACTCATTTACTATGTATGACTTTTTCAAAAGTTGCAAACAAATTTCAACTTACTCCAGGCAACCTCCTGGTCAACTTTTACACTTACTCTAAATATTTTATGAAGGTGTATCAGTACATATATTTGAGACAGGCACACAAATGAAAAAACTGACACAAAAACCTGTTTTGGATTAAAGTAATATTTTTTTTAATGTCCCTAAATCTGAAGTCACCTAATCTGAAATCACACACTTAATACAAACACACACTTCAGATCAAACACTTGCACACTCTCAAACTCGCATTTTGTTTGTCGATTTGACCTATTTGATTTATTTATCCAAACTTAACTTACCAAATTCCCTATAGTGGAGTGGGATACAAAAAAAAAATAATTTCATATCTCAAAATATAAATTATTTGAAAAAAATAAAGCAAGATTCACATATTGAGGTCAGCCAAGTCCAATTAGTTGTTTTGCTCTATTTTATTTTCAAGAAAGCAGGAACGACTAAAGCTTTCAACTGTCAGGTCTAGTGTTGAGCGAGCATGTTCGGCCGATCTCGCTGTTCAGCCAAGCATGCCGGCGCTTGGGTACACTCGCTGTTCGGCCGAACACCGCGTGTGCTTGAGCGTCATGCTCGAGTCCCCTCCCGCACGCTAATTAATTAGCGTGTGGGGAGGGATGGCATTCAGTGTAATGCCAGTAGCCATCTTGGCTACTGGCATTACACTGATTGGCTGGCCGGGAACGCGTCATCGGGTGCTATATAGCACCCAGTGACACGTGACTGGCCATTCTTAGGGAAAGCTGCCACAAGTGACACAAGGGACAGATAGTGTAGGGATAGAGGCGCGCTAAGCAGGGAAAGAATTTATTAAAAAAAAACAAAAACAAATAAAAGACCTTTTAAGGGCTAAGGGGGACATTTAGGGACCCATTTTATTTTGGGCACTTTTGTAAACCAGGCACCCCCTGCTCTTCCGAGTCAGAACTTCTGTCTCTTTTATTTTATACAAGGTTTATGCTTTGTATGCCACTTGCTTTAATTTCCTTCTTACTTTTGAAAGTATTGCACCATTGCAGTCTGGTTTGAAGTTGTCTGGGAGCAGCACATGTATAAGCAAACAAAAAAATGTGAGTTTGTGAGTGTGTGAGTGTTTGATTTCAAGTGTGTGTTTGTATCAAGTGTGTAATTTAAGATTAAGAGACTACACTAAATCTGTTGCTTTTCATTGCACTGTATTATTGTATTTTTTTCACTTTCCTTTCTCTTGTGTAATCCCCATTAGCATGTGTTCCACTATTAACAAGTCTAGTACTAGAGATGGGCGAGCATACTCGTCCAAGCTTGATACTCGTTTGAGTATTAGGGTACTCGTAAGTGCTCGCTACTCGGACGAGTATCTCGCCATGCTCGAGGAGATGGCATTTTCTGCCTTTTGAATTTTGGCGGCTATAAACTCAGCCAATCACAAGCCAGGAGACTCTGCAGTACACCCAGCATCACGTGGGGCCCTTACATGTTGATAGCAGGGGTTGGCTGGCCTGATCAGGTGACCCTGGAATATACTAGTGACTGCCCTCGGTGCTCGGCTCAGTCGCTACCTGGATGCCGTTAGGGACAGATCTGCAGTGTGATACAGGGAGAGTGTTAGGGTGTTCTACTAGATTTGTGTTAGGCAGGAGTGATTCTAAAAGAACCCAACAACTTTTTCCAGTCTTAGCAGGGAGACTGGAAAAAGTTTATTTTTTGGCTGGCTCTCAGTGACACACATCCATTTCAAACAGCTAAGTGGGGCAATTTTTTGGTGTTTCATTGAAATAGCCACAGTCAGCAGGGGCTGATTTTGCTCTCTGATTTATTCTTCAGTGACGAAGAATCTTCACGTCACGTTAAAAAAAACAAACAAAACTTTGTTTTTATTTTTTAATCCATTTCATACAGCTGTGTGGAACCATTCTGTGTGTCACAGTTCAGCTGGCCAGTCACCACAAACCACAATCCGTATTTTCTGTCATAAAATACGGTCTTTTGCTCTCACTGATACAGCTACATTAGAAAAATCTCTGTGCGACATTGTTCTGGGTTGCAGTGAAAATAGCCATAGTCAGCAGGGGCTGTTTGCTCTCTGATCTATTCTGCATGTCACGTTAAAAAAAAAAAAAAAAAAAAAAAAAAAAAAAGAAAAATTTGGTATTTTTTTGGTATATATAATACACTTATATACAGAAAATGTTGAACCCCAGGGCTAAGGGTCGAGGACGAGGGCGTGGGCATTCAATTACTGCAGTGGGCAGAGGCCGTGGTCCTGGGCAGGGTGAGACAGTACCTGCTGATGAGGGAGCAGGGGAACGCCGCAGAGCTACACTCCCTAGCTTCATGTCTGTACTTACAGGGACACGTGGTAGAGCACTGTTGAAACCACAACAGTGCGAACAGCTGATGTCGTGGATTGCGGACAATGCTTCAAGTAATTTGTCCACCAGTCAGTCTTCCACGCAGTCCACCCACGATACCCAAGGGAGCACTCCTCTGGCTCCTCCACCTCAACCTCCTTCCCCCCAGTCTGCCCCCTCCCAGGAAAATTTGGAATGCGATCCGGCATACTCTCAGGAAGTGTTTTCTGGACCCTTCCCAGAGTCACAAACCACTTCTCAGGTTGCTGCTGACCTCGTTCCCGATGCCCACGTTTTCCAACTGTCGCAGTCTGTGGGTGATGATGATGATGACAATGTTGAGTTAGTGGAAGAAGTTTGTAAAGAGGTGTCGGACGATGAGGAGACACGGTTGTCAGACAGTGGTGAAGTTGTTGTCAGGGCAGGGAGTCCGAGGGGGGAGCAGACTGAGGAATCGGAGGATGACGAGGTGACTGACCCAAGCTGGGTTGATAAGCCGAGTGAAGACAGTGCTTCTGAGGCGGAGGCAAGTGTAACACCAGAACAGGTTGGAAGAGGCAGTGGTGTGGCCAGAGGGAGAAGCAGGGCCAGAGCTGGTGCATCAGCAGCAACTGTTTCACGTAGTGAAGCTCCCGTGGCGAGGCCTAGATGTTTGCAAGTCTGGCGGTTCTTTAAAGAAAGTGAGGATGACTGACGGACTGTGGTGTGCAACCTGTGCCACACCAGGATCAGCAGGGGTGCCACCACTACTAGCCTAACCACTACCAGCATGCGCAGGCATATGAGTGCTAAACACCCGACTCGGTGGAACCAAGGCCGTTCACCTCCTGCGGGTCACACCACTGCTCCTTCCCCCTGTGTCACATGCTGGCTCGGCGAGTCCACCCCCCGCCCAGGACCCCGGCACAAGCGCCCCCCACCGGAAAACCACACCTTCGCCTCCATGATCCCCCACACTGTCCACCAATGTGTCCCTGCGCAACGTTCAGCTGTCATTACAGCAGACGTTGGAGCACAAGCAGAAAAAAAGTTCAGCCCACCTACATGCACAAGCCGTCAACGTCCACATACCGGGCCACGCTAAAATTTTTAATGTGCTCTTTCTGCTACCGTCATGTAGCTCGGTCACTCTGACCGAGTCTGACCCTGGGGCCGCTCATGTACTGCCCACTTGGAGGATTGCGGGGCCTACCTCGGTCACGGTTTCTCAGAATTACTATGCCTCTTCCTCCAACCCCTCCTCCTCCACCTTCGAATTACCATCCGTGCTTCACCTCCTGCTACCTCAGTCTAACTCGGTCACTCTGTTGTCACCGCCATGTTGTGTCAGGCTAAATTTGTGGGTGGCTCACCTGCTACCTCATCTAACTTGGTCACTTTTTGGTGTCACCGCCATGCTGTGTCAGGCTTATGCCTGCATCATGTGGCTGGGGATAGGAGAGCAGTGCCAGCATGGGCATGGGTGATGGACCTTCGTTGCATCTAGTTGGGTGCTTCCCTATATATTCCCACCATGCCAGCCATGGGTTGTACATAAACTAATAACAGGAAAAACAAAAAAAAATGAGAAAACTATTTTACAGGAGGGTCAACCGCAGACACTCCACAACAATTTTACATGAGGGAGTGTCTCCCCATCTGCCATCGTGTTTGGTCAGGCTGTCCGTACGTACACCACCTCTGTCGTCCGCAGAAGCGGCTACTATGAGGAAGGCCACGGTGAGAACAACTCCTTTTCAATTGAGAACAAGTTGCGACTTGTAGGAGGATGACACTTTTCTTCGGCAGTGGATTCACCTTCCCCTTTATCATTGCCAGACAAAAGTTGGTGAAAAAGTAATTGGCAATGATGAAGAAAATGTAACGATGCAGCGGACCGTCTGTGACGCAAACCTATATATTCCCACCATGCCAGCCATGGGTTGTACATAAACTAATAACAGGAAAAACAAAAAAAATATTTTACAGAAGTGTCAACTTCGGACACTCCAAAACAAATTTTTGGGAGGCTCACCTACAGACATTTGACTGCTACTCAATCTAACTTGGTCACTTGTTGGTGTCACTACGCTGTCACCATGCTGTGTCAGGCTTATGCCTGCGTCGTGGGGCGGGGGATAGCACAGCAGTGCCAGCATGAGCAGTGGTGTCACCTGCAGGCGGTGATGGACCTTCGTTGCACCTAGTTGGGTGCTTCCCTAACATGTGATGGGCATGTGCCTCGCCTTTCTTGGTCTGGGTAAGCACAATTGCTATGAGGGTAACCACCAGGCTGTTGCAGGAGAATTTGGGGTAATGGTGGGATTAGGCAGCCTCAGAGGCATCCATGCATGCTGCCCCTGCTGTTTCCTGTCAATTTCCGTGGTGTTTCCATCATTTTCTGATGTTTCCAGGTTTTCACCCAGCCTTCCCTAGGCAGAGCCCCAGTCCCCTGCAAAAAATGCTTGAGTCTCCCATTGACTTCAATGGGGTTCGTTACTCGAAACGAGCACCCAAGCATCGGGAAAAGTTTGTCTCGAATAACGAGCACCCGAGCATTTTAGTGCTCGCCAATCTCTATCTATTACATATCTTCTCAAATGTATGCAGTCCTGGAACATTTGTTTGTGGGTGAATATCTTGGCTCAAAATGTGAGCAAGTTGCCCATTTGGAATCACAAATCCTTTATCTAAACTAGTGTGTTTCAACACTGAGATGCCTTGGCAATATGGAAAAGAGTTTCTGCTCAGTAGATGGCACTCCATGGGGTAGATCTGGGGAGGGTGTAAGTATGGAGAATCAGAAAAGTGATCTAAGTAGGCTGGATTACATTTAAAAAGCAGGGTAGAGAGAAGAGTGCCATGAATGCTAGCCCTGAGCTGACACACCCCAACAAGTTTGCAAGGTTGGCAGATGTGGGGGATGTCAGTTCGGGGAGAGCACTGCTACAATAAGTCACTTCCTCTGAGGAGAACAGGGGAGTTCAGACAGGTGCTGGTAGCGGGAGATTCAATTATTAGCTGTACAGATTGGGCAATCTGTCACAAAGATGGGGATGCTGTCTTCCTGGTGCTCAAGTTCCACACATCACAGATCAAGTCGATAGATTACTGGGAGGGGCTGTCATGGTCCAAATTGGAACCGATGACAAAGTTAGAGGTAGGTGACGCGTTCTTAGAAATTATTTTAGGGAGTTAAGTCATAAGCTCAGGGCAAGGTCCTCAAAAGTAGTATTTTCTGAAATACTACTGGTACTATGAGCCACACCTGAAAGGCCGCAGGAGATTTGGAAGGTTAAGAAGTGGCTCAAGAACTGGTGTAGGAATAAAGATTTTGTAGGGATGGGCTGCAAGTCAGTAGAGAAGGTGCAGCTGTTTTGGGGAAGAATATGGCTAGAAGGCTGGAGGAGTATTTAAACTAGGGACTAGGGGCAGTAATTACAGTATAGGAGGGGAAGATAGTGCAGATAGAGACCTAGGGTGAGGTAATTGAACTGGGGGAGCAATGGAAGGAGGAACTAGAGCAGTTCATAAGCAAAGGTGTAGAGTAAAAAAATATACACAAACTTGTTGATTGTATCTAAACTAATGCTAAAAGCCTGACTAATAAAACTGGTGAACTGGAATTAGTGATGTGTGATGACGACTATGACATAGTGGGAGTAACTGAGACATGGCTGGATGATAGCTATGACTGGGCAGTTAATGTACAGGGTTACAGTCGGTTTAGAATGGTTTGTGAAAACCGGAGAGGGGGCAGGGGTCTGCCTTTATGTAAAGTCCTGTCTAAGACCCACACTCTGGGAAGATATAAGTGAGGGACATAAACATGTGGAGTCACTGTGGGTAGAAATACATGGAGGAAAAAACAATAATAAAATACTAATAGGAGTTTATTATAAGCCACCTAATATACCAGAATCCACAGAAAATCTACTTCTAAACAAAATAGATGAGTCGGCAAATCATAATGAGGTCGTTATTATGGAGGACTTCAAGTACCCAGATATAGACTGGGAAACTGAAACCTGTATATCTCATAAAGGAAACAGGTTCTTGGCAACAACCAAAGACAATTACCTTTCCCAACTGGTTCAGGACCCGACTAAAGGGACGGCCATACTGGAATTCGTACTAAACAATAGATCTGACAGAACTACTGTCCTTCAAAAGAGTGTTTGTTCTGGGAGGCACAAAAACACAGAACTTCCAAAAAGTAAAATATGAGCAGCTAAGAGTAGCCATTGGCCTCACTAACTGGGACCTTGTTCTCAAATATAAAAATACTGCCATAGCATTGGATGTTTTTAAAAGCATCCTTATGGGAATAAAAGAAACAAGAAAAAAACAAAACACAAACAATGTGGATAAATGGAAATGTAAAAGTAGCAATAAATGACAAAAATAAAGCATTTAAATCACTAAAACAGGAGGGTGGTGAGGAAGCATTGGAAAACTATAAGGAAAAAAATAGGACATGTAAAATACAAATAAAAGCAGCCAAACTGGAAACAAAGAGACTTATTGGCAAAGAGAGAGTAAAACTAACCCTAACATTTTCTTCAATTATATAGATGGTAAAAAGTATAAACCTGAAGGTGTCGGCCCCTTACAGAGTAATGAGGGGGGAGTTGCAGAGAGCGATGAGGAGAAAGCAAAGCTATTAAATATATTTTTCTCCACTGTATTTACTGTCAGATGAAATGCAGAATATAAAAGTAAATTCCCCATTAAAAGTTCCCTGTCTGACCCAGGAAGAAGTACAACGGCGTCTTAAAAAGATTAAAATAGACAAATTGCCAGGACCGAATGGCATACACCCCCGTATCCTAAGAGAATTAAGTATTGCCATATTTCTGATATTCAATGACTCTATATCAAAAGGGAGAGTTCCACAGGATTGGTGTTTAACAAATTGGTGCTAATATTAAAAAAAGGAGTCAAAAACAGAGCTCAGTAAGTTTAAAATCTGTCGTGGGTAAACTGTTGAAGGTTTTCTAAGAGATGCTATCTTGGAGTACCTCAATGAAAATAAGCAAATAACTCCGTATCAGCATGGCTTCATGAGGGATCGGTCATTTCAAACCAATTTAATCAGTTTCTATGAGGAGGTAAGTTCTAGACCTGAACGCAGTGAATCAATGGATGTCATATATCTGGACTTCTCCAAAGCATTTGACAAGGTACCACATAAAAGGTTAGTATATAAAATGAGAATGCTTGGCCTGGGAGAAAATGTCAGTATGTGGGTAAGTAACTGGCTCAGTGATAGAAAACAGAGGGTGGTTATTAACGGTACACATAATGGGATACCTAACAACCTCTGGAATTCAGTAATCAGTGATGTATCAGAGGTGAGTGGACTGTGTCAGATTGTGATTTGTTCAAGATTGGTTGAATGAAGATAGATTAAATTGCTTGCAGTCACACTCACATCACTTGCTTGGAAAGTGAATACATGACATATACCATATTGCTTGAAAAAACTAATACTGTAGAAATATCGAATGTTTTAAAATAAAATAGTAAAAAAAAAATAATAATTTTTTAGTTGCAGGTGCCTGCCCTCTTCCGGAGCACTTTGTGGATAGACACAGAGAAGCTCTGATACAGAGGACATCACACACCAGTCCAGTTCTGGATAATCTACTGAGCGAGAGACTACTGACACATGAACAGTATGACACCCTGCGCAGTATGACACCTCACCAGGAGGCCATGAGACAGCTCTATGTGTACATGACAATCTGGGGTCACAGTGACAAGGAGAAGTTTTATCAAGCTCTAAAGACATACAACGAGCCTCTCATCAGAGATCTGGAAAATCCTGTTATATTGTAGAAAGTAACAATTCATGGATTCTGCTGATGTCTGGAGAATAGAACAAAAGCAACATTATTACTGTATATTGAAGAATTTCTGAAATTCTCAAGGGGAACAGTACGTTAAATAAAGGAACTCTGCTCATCCTATGACTTTAACTTCTTTCTCTACCAACTCTGTAGTCATAGTCTGATATCCATAATTTATTATGAAGCTTTACAAGATTATTATGACACAATTAGGTTACTTTCACACTGGCGGCACTGGTGAACAGCCTGCTTGATCCATACTTCCGCTAGAGCACATGTGTGGTCGGAACTACGCTCCGTCCCCATTCACTATAATGGGGGCGGTCCGGAGTTCCGGCTGCAGAACGCCAGACATGCTGAGAGGCGGCCGGACAAAAATTATGACATGATCCCCTGAGGACGCCGGTTAGCCGGTGAAACATGTCGGGTGGCAGAGTATATGTGTGTTTGTTGTTTTAGCACAGTAGTTCGGTAATGCCCACAAGTTATTGAGAAAGAATACAATGTGATGTAACTGGTCAGAGGGATTCTGACTGGAGCAGTTACCATTGGCAATATCGCTGAAAGGAATAAAATAAGCGGTATTTATAAAAGGATTAGTGGATATATAGTATTTGAGGCATGTACCCAAAAAAATAAAAAAATTTTTTAAATAAGTCTCACAGTTGTTTGTAGATAGAGTGCACAACAAATAATTTATTGGAAGCTAAATGAAAGTTAAGTTTTAATGCAACAGCACATGAAAAGAGACACAGTATGGTCAAATGACCAAATGTTTTTGTAGGATCTCAGGGTCTGTCCCCTGGTCACTGACTTGTCCCGGAGTCTCCAGTCAGTTCAAGTCTGGATAAATATTGTGCAGGATCAATATTCGGTAATAGGAGAAGGAGCCTGGACCTGAGAGAGGAGACAACATAAATTATACATTTTATAGGTAAAGAGAATGTCTATGGGCATGGGCATGATGAGCATGGGGGAACAGGGGATAAACTTCTAAGATGGATGCTTGGAAAGGAAGATTTTGACAAACTAATCAAAGGTTAACATCAAGTCTAGGAGTTGGTGATGGGGATTTAATTCTCTTTAATATGAAAAAGAAAGGCAAACAATACAATCAGCACAAAATGTTAAAGGGTTATTCTCATCTTGGACAATGGGGGCATATCGCTAGGATATGCCCCCATTGTCCTATAGGTGCGGGTCCCGCCGCTGGGACCCGCACCTATATCGAGAACGGGGCCCCCAAACTGAAGAAGTGCTCACCACGCAAGCGCGGCCCGCTCTCCATTCACTTCTGTTGGGCCGCCGGAAATAGCCGAGCGCTGGCTCGGCTATCTCCGTCGGCTCCATAGAAATGAATGGGAGCGCACTGCGCATGCACGGCAACCGCTCCCATTCATTTCTATGGAGCCGACCGAGATAGCCGAGCCAGTGCTCGGCTATTTGCGGCGGCACCATAGAAGAGAATGGAGAGCGGGCCGAGATTGCGCGGTGCGCACTTCTTCACTTTGGGAGCCCCGTTCTCGATATAGGTGTGGGTCCCAGCGGCGGGACCCGCACCTATAGGACAATGGGGGCATATCCTAGTGATATGCCCCCATTGTCCAAGATGAGAATACCCCTTTAATTGTTTTAGATTAAACAAGGAAGACTTTAAGGGATAGACCTGTCCAACAGGTCAAACTGGATGGACAGATGTCTTTTTTTTCGGCCTTATAAACTATGTTACTATGTTACTATGTTACTATGACCACCAATAATGATTGAAGCTCCGTACATCCACCAGAAGTGTAAGTGATGGCAGGAGACATGATCCAGAGCTTCTTCTTTATCAGAGGTATCCTCAAAGTTAAAGCGGTTTTCCCATCTTGGACAATGGGGGCATGCGTGGGCATGCGCGGCCCGGCTCCCATTCATTTCTATAGAGCCGACAGAAATAGCCGAGCCAGTGCTCGGCTATTTTCGGCGGCCCCATAGAAATGAATGGAGGGCAGCTGCGCATGCGCAGTGCGCTCTCCTTCACTTTCGGGGCCCCGTTCTCGATATAGGTGTGGGTCCCAGCGGTGGGACCCGCACCTATAGGACAATGGGGGCATATCCTAGCGATATGCCCCCATTGTCCAAGATGGGAAAACCCCTTTAAAGCATTAAATTGAATTATTGTAGATAACCAGTGTTCATACCTGATGTTGAATTCCCTTGTGTAAAATATATTGTAACATTGAAACAGATTCTACACATATAACTATATCTGAATATAAGATAAAATACACACACATTTGATGCATGTCTGGAACTCTCACCTTCCAGCTATTTATAAAAAAAATGATAAGTGAGGAATGTGAGAAAACCTGATCTACAAACAGATCTGGACTGGAAAAGGAATTGTTTCTCTTGTGACTATGGAGACTTTCATCATATTACATCTGTCTCTATTATAAGTTGTGTGTCTCAGTTACATGTGTCCTTTATGTAGTTTGTCCTCAGCATTGGGATTTCTCTGTTCTTCATTGTTAGAAACTATATTTATTATTAAAGAACTGACAACTAGAGATGTGCGAATTTTTTAGTTCGCCAAATTTTCCGAAACGATTTGATTCGATCCAAATAAATTTGTGGCTAATCATGTTAAAAACGGCTACTTCCTGGCTGCAGAGAGCCTGTGTAGTGGTGTAGAACACTGTGCCTTGCAGTAACCTACATAGGGAGTCTGCTGTGGTAGTGAAACAATACTGTGAGTCAGTATGATATGCAGATGACCAGAATCACTCTTAGAATCGCTGCACACTCTTTTTACACCAGTTCACTGATTCCACATATATTTCTACAGAACCTGTTCTATTAAACGCTTATAGAAGTAGAGGCCCCCCAACAGTGTGGGGGTGGCAGCTGCAGTAGCATCAGGAGACTACAGAATAGCACGACGACAGAGTTGGAAGCAGCAGCAGTAGCATCAGGAGACCACAGAGTGGCACAACGATAGTTTGGAGGCAGCAGAATCAGGAGAAAGTTCTCATCACCACTAATGTCTGTGCTTGAGGAATTGATGTAGAACAAGTGTCAATTGTTGTCTTTGACCTGCCTATGACTGTAGCAGGTCTGACAGAGTGGCAAGGTGACATAATGTGGAGGTGGCAGCAGCATCAGGAGACTACAGACTGGCACTATGACAGTGTGGAGGTGGCAGTGGCGCTAGCAGCTGTAGCATCAGGAGACTACAGAGTGGCACAACGACAGTGTGGAGGCAGCACTAGAATCAGGAGACCACAGAGTGTCACGATGACATTGTGGAGGTGGAAGGAGCTGTAGCATCAGGAGACTACAGAGTGGCATGACAACAGTGTGTCGGCGGCAGTAGCATCAGGAGCAGCATATAGAGTGGCACGACAACAGTGTGTAGGTGGAAGTAGCATCAGGAGCAGCATACAGAGTGGCACAATGACAGTGTAGAGGTGGCAGTGGAAGCAGCTGTAGCATCTGGAGACCACAGAGTGGCACGATGACAGTGTGCAGGCAGCACCAGCAGCAGACTACAGAGTGGCATATCGACAGTGTGTAGGCAGAAGTAGCATCAGGAGCAGTATACAGAGTGGCACGACGACAGTGTATAGGTGGCAGAAGCTGTAGCATCAGGAGAGCACAGAGTAGCACAATGTGTGTAGACTGCAGTAGCATCAGGAGCAGCATACAGACTGGCATGATGCCAGAGTAGAGGTGGCAGTGGCAGCAGCTGTAGCATCAGAAGCAGTATAGAAAGTGGCACGACGACAGTGTGTATGCGGCAGTAGCATCAGGGGACCACAGAGTGGCACGACGACAGTGTAGAGGTGGCAGTGGCAGCAGCATCAGGAAACCACACAGTGCCAAAATGACAGTGTGCAGGCAGCACCAGCAGCAGTCTACAAAGTGGTACAACAACAGTGTGTAGAAGGCGGTAGAATCAAAATAAAGTGGCATACAAAGCATAAATCTGGCATACAATAAATGAGACAGAAGACCAGATACTTAAAAGCTGTAGCTGTTTCTGCTTTCTTGAAGGTAAGAAAGAGCAAAGGAACTAAGTTGGACTTGGCTAGAGATGAGCGAGCATACTCGTCCGAGCTTGGTGCTCGTTCGAGTATTACGGTACTCGTAAGTGCTCGCTGCTCGGACGAGTATCTCGCCATGCTCGAGGAAATGGCAACTTCCGCATTGTGCATTTTTGGCGCCTAAAAACACAGCCAATCACAAGCCAGGAGACTCTGCGGTACACCCAGCATCACGTGGGGCCCTTACATGTCGATAGCAGGGGTTGGCTGGCCTGATCAGGTGACCCTGGAATATACTAGTGACTGGCCGCGGTGCTCGGCTCAGATGCCGTCTGGATGTCGTTAGGGATAGAGCTGCTGCGTTTCAGGGAGAGTGTTAGGGCCTGCATTTAGTTCTTTGTTAGGCAGGAGTGATCTCCCAAGAACCCAACAGCCCTTCTAAGGGCTACAAGAAATTTTTTTTGTCTTCTGGCTTGGCTGGCTGGCACTAGTAGTGCTGCTATCGCCATATATAACCCCTTTTTTTTTTCTTAATGTTATATCTCAGTGATACAAATCCATTTCACAGTGTGGAACCATTCTGTGTGTCACAGTTCAGTACACTCACTACAATCCGTATTTTCTGTCCAGGTGACACTTTCTGTACGTCACTTAATACAACCGGGTCTTTTGCTCTCACGTATATAGCTTGATCACAAAAATCTCTGTGCGACATTTGTCTGGGTCGCAGTCAAAATAGCTACCGTCAGCAGGGTGTGAGTTAGCTCTACGATAGTTTCTGCACGTCACGTTCCAAAAAAAACAAAACTAAAAAAAATATGTATAAAAAATATATATATAAAAAAAATAGTTTTTTTGTTGTTTTAGCTCAGTGATACGAATCCATTTCACACAGCAGTGTGGAACCATTCTGTGTGTCACAGTTCAGTACACTCACTACAATCCATATATACTGTCCAGGTGACACTTTCTGTACGTCACTTAATTAAACCAGACTGAACAAGTTTGTGGGTTTCAGTACACCAGGCCCAACCGGGTCTTTTGCTCTCACGTATATAGCTTGATCCCAAAAATCTCTGTGCGACATTTGTCTGGGTCGCAGTCAAAATAGCCACCGTCAGCAGGGTGTCAGTTAGCTCTACGATAGTTTCTGCACGTCACGTTCCAAAAAAAAACATAAATATAAAAAATTGAAAAAAAAATATATAAAAAAAATAGTTTTTTTGTTGTTTTAGCTCAGTGATACGAATCCATTTATCACAGCAGTGTGGAACCATTCTGTGTGTCACAGTTCAGTACACTCACTACAATCCGTATTTTCTGTCCAGGTGACACTTTCTGTACGTCACTTAATCCAACCGGGTCTTTTGCTCTCACGTATATAGTTTGATCCCAAAAATCTCTGTGCGACATTTGTCTGGGTCGCAGTCAAAATAGCCACCATCAGCAGGGTGTCAGTTAGCTCTACGATAGTTTCTGCACGTCACGTTCCAAAAAAAACAAAACTACAAAAAAAAAAAAAAAATAGTTTTTATGTTGTTTTAGCTCAGTGATAGAAATCCATTTCACACAGCAGTATGGAACCATTCTGTGTGTCACAGTTCAGCACACTCGCTCCAATCCGTATTTTCTGTCCAGGTGACACTTTCTGTACGTCACTTAATTCAATCAGACTGAACAAGTTTGTGGGTTTCAGTACAGCAGGCCCATTTTTTTTTATATAATACACTTATATACAGAAAATGTTGAACCCCAGGGCTAAGGGTCGAGGAAGAGGGCGTGGGCGTGGGCATTCAATTACTGCAGGGGGCAGAGGCTGTGGTCCTGGGCAGGGTGAGACAGTACCTGCTGATGAGGGAGAAGGGGAACACCGCAGAGCTAAACTCCCTAGCTTCATGTCTCAACTTACAGGGACACGTGGTAGAGGACTGTTGAAACCACAACAGTGCGAACAGCTGATGTCGTGGATTGCGGACAATGCTTCAAGTAATTTGTCCACCAGTCGGTCTTCCACGCAGTCCACCCACGTTACCCAAGGGAGCACTCCTCTGGCTCCTCCGCCTCAACCTCCTTCCCCCCAGTCTGCCCCCTCCCAGGAAAATTTGGAATGCGATCCGGCATACTCTCAGGAAGTGTTTTCTGGACCCTTCCCAGAGTCACAAACCACTTCTCAGGTTGCTGCTGACCTTGTTCCCGATGCCCAAGTTTTCCAACTGTCGCAGTCTGTGGGTGATGATGATGACAATGTTGAGTTAGTGGAAGAAGTTTGTAAAGAGGTGTTGGACGATGAGGAGACACGGTTGTCAGACAGTGGTGAAGTTGTTGTCAGGGCAGGAAGTCCGAGGGGGGAGCAGACTGAGGAATCGGAGGATGACGAGGTGACTGACCCAAGCTGGGTTGATAAGCCGAGTGAAGACAGTGCTTCTGAGGCGGAGGCGAGTGCTGCACCAGAACAGGTTGTAAGAGGCAGTGGTGTGGCCAGAGGGAGAAGAAGGGCCAGAGCTGGTTCATCATCAGCAACTGTTTCACGTAGTGAAGCTCCCGTGGCGAGGCCTAGATGTTCGCAAGTCTGGAGGTTCTTTAAAGAAAGTGAGGATGACCGACCGACTGTGGTGTGCAACCTGTGCCACACGAGGATCAGCAGGGGTGCCACCACTACTAGCCTAACCACCACCAGCATGCACAGGCATATGAGTGCTAAACACCCCACTCAATGGAATGGCCGTTCACCACTTCCTGCGGGTCACACCACTGCTCCTTCCCCTGTGTCACTCGCTGCCTCTGCTAGTCAACCCCCTGCCCAGGACCCCGGCACGAGCGCCTCCCGCCGGAAAACCACACCTTTGCCTCCACGATCCTCCACAGTTTCCACCAATGTGTCCCAGCGCAGCGTTCAGCTGTCTTTACAGCAGACGCTGGAGCGCAAGAGGAAATACAGTTCCACCCACCCACATGCCCAAGCTCTCAACGTCCACATCTCCAAATTGCTTAGCCTGGAGATGCTGCCCTATAGGCTGGTAGAGACCGAGGCCTTTCGCAATCTCATGGCGGTGGCTGCCCCTCGGTATTCGGTCCCCAGCCGCCACTATTTTTCCTGATGTGCCGTCCCAGCCATACACCAGCACGTGTCACAGAACATCATCCGTGCCCTGACCAACGCTGTTTCTGAGAAGGTCCACCTAACCACGGACACGTGGACAAGTGCTGCCGGGCAGGGACACTATATCTCACTGACGGCACATTGGGTTAACTTGGTGGAGCCTGGGACCAATACTGACCCTGGGGCCGCTCATGTACTGCCCAAACCGAGGATTGAGGGGCCTACCTCGATCACGGTCTCTCAGACGTACTATGCCTCCTCCTCCGACCCCTCCTCCTCCTCCGAATTACCATCCGTGGGCATGGCGCCTTCAGTCGGTAGCTCTAGGCGCAGCAGCAGTGCCGTGGGTAAGCGCCAGCAGGCGGTGCTCAAACTGCTGAGATTAGGTGACAAAAGGCACACCGCCCAAGGCATCACGGCGCAGACCGATGTGTGGCTGGCACCGCTGAACCTCAAGCCAGACATGGTTGTGTGTGACAACGGGCGTAACCTGGTGGCAGCTCTGCAACTCGGCAGACTGACACGGTGGAGGAAGATACGTTGCTTGATAGCCAGAGCACCCTCCGGTCTGTTTCTCAGCGCGTATCGGAGGAGGGGGATGAGGATGAGGAGGAAGAGGAGGAGAATGTCGGCGAGACAGTAGAGGGTACCAGTGCTCAGTCCTTAACTCTTGAGCGTGTATGGGCTGAAGAGGAGGACTTGGAGGAGGAGGAAATGGAGAGTCAGGCCAGTGAGGAGAGGGAATTCTTACGTGTTGGGACTCTGGCGCACATGGCAGACTTCATGTTAGGCTGCCTATCCCGTGACCCTCGCGTTAGAAGAATTTTTTCAAACACCGATTACTGGGTGTTCACTCTCTTGGACCCACGGTACAAGCAGAACCTTTCCACTCTCATCCCTGCAGAGGAAAGGAGTATGAGAGTGAATAGATATCAACAGGCCCTGGTGCACAAGCTGAAACAATTATTCCCATCTGACGCCGCTAGCGGCAGAGGGCATGGTTCTGTGGGCCAAGTAGCGGGGGAGAGGAGGCGAGCAGGCAGCTTGTCCAGCACTGGCAGGGGAACGCTCTCCAAGGCCTTTGCCAGTTTCATGTCACCCCAGCAAGACACTGTCACCTGTCCCCAGTCTAGGCAGAGTAGGGGGGAGCTGTACAGAAAGATGGTGAGGGAGTACCTAGCTGACCATACCAACGTCCGTAGCGATCACTCTGCTCCATACAACTACTGGGTTTCAAAGCTGGACACATGGCCTGAACTGGCGCTGTACGCCTTGGAGGTGCTGGCCTGCCCTGCCGCTAGCGTGCTGTCAGAGCGGGTATTCAGTGCAGCTGGTGGCGTCATCACCGATAAGCGTACACGCCTGTCAACTGACAGCGCTGACAGGCTT
Source organism: Rhinella marina (assembly GCA_900303285.1). Classification (NCBI taxonomy): domain Eukaryota; kingdom Metazoa; phylum Chordata; class Amphibia; order Anura; family Bufonidae; genus Rhinella; species Rhinella marina. The sequence continues at coordinate 9,265 of ONZH01000203.1, read as the reverse complement.
ACGCTTATTAAAATGAACAAAGCCTGGATTTCACCGGAATTCAAATCTCCTCCGGGGGAAAGCAGCTAAAGATTTACATTACTTATGTATCCGATTCCTCTTCTCTACTCCTCCTCCTCCTCCATGTCGTCTTTGCCTAACGCTGAAAAAAAAAAAATAATTTTTAGAGGTCTAACTGGCACTCTTTTACCACAATTTTTCAGGAGGGCCCCCTACAGGCCCTCTCTTCAAACAATTTTTCCAGAGAAACAATTCATGGAAAATGGTGCACTACAGCGGAAAATGCAGTTGACAATATATGGCTAAACCCTCACTCTGATGTTAAAATGAGACTTTCGCCAATATATTCTTATATCAAAGACACACCGGAGCCCGAGCACCGCGTCAAGGTATCTCAAGTGGCACAGGACCTACGCTATCCCTACTATGGTATAGGTAATGACAGATAGGTGCATGAGGTCCGAGACACAGCGACCAGCTCCCAGTAACCTCCAGCGTGACATCACACATACAATGGGAGGGGGGGGCGGAGGCTGTATTTCCCACATTGCCCTGACGTCATGTGACCCAGGCTGCACAGGTGCACCTGAATGTTACCCATTAGTATAATCAAGGCACATTCAACCTGGAATTGCCACGCCTCCAGGAATAAACGTACAAACAAACTCACGGAAAAAAAAGTGGTCTCAAATGGCAGAACATGCTCAAAAACCCCAATGCTGCAGCCTGGGTCCCATGACGTCAGGGCAATGTGGGAAATACAGCCTCCGCCCCCCCTCCCATTGTATGTGTGATGTCACGCTGGAGGTTACTGGGAGCTGGTCGCTGTGTCTCGGACCTCATGCACCTATCTGTCATTACCTATACCATAGTAGGGATAGCGTAGGTCCTGTGCCACTTGAGATACCTTGACGCGGTGCTCGGGCTCCGGTATGTCTTTGATATAAGGATATACTGGCGAAAGTCTCATTTTAACATCAGAGTGAGGGTTTAGCCATATATTGTCAACTGCATTTTCCGCTGTAGTGCACCATTTTCCGTGAATTGTATTTCTATGTAGATTGTCACATCCGCACATTTGTCTATCCTGTGTAGGATGTCTTTGTGGTACATGTGGTCTGCTGCAGGCATCCTTCATTGTATGCATTTTTTACTGGGGATAACGTTCGGCAGCGGGCCACATGTGCGGGATTTGCTCCCCCAGTTATAAATGCGCTACAGCATTGGGGTTTTTGAGCATGTTCTGCCATTTGAGACCACTTTTTTTTCTGTGAGTTTGTTTGTACGTTTATTCCTGGAGGCGTGGCAATTCCAGGTTGAATGTGCCTTGATTATACTAATGGGTAACATCCAGGTTCACCTGTGCAGCCTGGGTCACATGATGTCAGGGCAATGTGGGAAACACAGCCTCCACCCACCCCTCCCATTGTATGTGTGATTTCACGCTGGAGGTAACTGGGAGCTGGTCGCTGTGTCTCGGACCTCATGCACCTATCTGTCATTACCTATACCATAGTAGGGATAGTGTAGGTCCAGTGCCACTTGAGATACCTTGACGCGGTGCTCGGGCACCGGTATGTCTTTGATATAAGGATTAGAGATGAGCGAGTACTAAAATGCTCGGGTGCTCGTTATTCGAGTCGAACTTTTCCAGATGCTCGGGTGCTCGTTTCGAGTAACGAACCCCATTGAAGTCAATGGGAGACTCAAGCATTTTTGCGGGGGACCAAAGCTCTGAACAGGGAAGCTTGCCTGAAAACCTGGAAACATCAGAAAATGATGGAAACACCACGGAAATGGACAGGAAACAGCAGGGGCAGCATGCATGGATGCCTCTGAGGCTGCCTAATCCCACCATTACCCCAAATTCTCAGGCAACAGCCTGGTGGTTACCCTCATGGCAATTGTGCTCACCCAGACCAAGAAAGGCGAGGCAAATACCCATCACATGTTAGGGAAGCACCCAACTAGGTGCAACGAAGGTCCATCACCGCCTGCAGGTGACACCACTGCTCATGCTGGCACTGCAGCTGACATCAAGTTTAGTATCTGATCTTATCAGTTGCTGTGCCTGCTGGTGGTATAGTGGTAAGCATAGCTACTTCCCAAGCAGTTGATCCGGGTACGATTCCTGTCTATCGCAGGAGGCAATTCAAAATCAGCACAATATCTAATACGTCCCCCTACCCGGGTAAATTGTTTGGAGAGAGGGCCTGTAGGTGGGGGGGAAGGAGGTTTCGCTGGAAGAGCCAGAGGAGTGCCCCCTGGGCTAGCGTGTGTGGTGGTGACAACAGCCAGAATGGATTTGTAAAAACTGTTGCATCAACCGGTATGGTATTGATTCTTCTCAGTTTAATACCGTATACGTCCCCTATCTTGGGACCTTATATTGCATTGATTTTTCGACCACGGAAAATGGAAAAAGAGCTTGCTCTGGCCAGGGGAGTGTCTTTCCCACTGCAGCTAAGGGGACGTGTCCATGCTCTGCCTATCACAGGTCATGAGGCAAATAAAAGAAGAACAAAAAAAAAATCTATACAATTTCTAAGACGTCCCCTATCCGGGTAAATTGTTTGGAGAGAGGGCCTGTAGGTGGGGTGGCAGGCAGGGGGGAAGGAGGTCGAGCTGGAAGAGCCAGAGGAGTGCCCCCTGGGCTAGCGTGTGTGGTGGTGACAACAGCCGGATGTAGTTAGAATGACGACGCAGGACCCCAACTTAAAAATTTAGCATCAACCGGTACAATTGTCAATTATGAGCTAAATCAAGTGTGGCATGACTTTTTAGATGGAGATTGCATGTGGTCACGTACTCCCTGGAACCCCATAGTCACCCCTTCTCTGATGTGCTAGCCCACAACATTCTCTGCCCCAATTTGCAAGACCTTTTGCTGTTTCCGTGTGCTGACAGTGTGGATTTACCAGTGTTGTCTGAGGAGGTGGTGGACAATGGCGAGACACAGGTGTCGGGGGGTGAGGCAGTTGTATGGGAAGCAAGTTACAGGGGGGACTCCTTGGGGGGGACTTTCTCATGATGGGACAGATTCAACTTGGGTGGATCAGGCACAGGAACAGATTAATTTTTGGGGGGGTTTATTTAACTTTTATTTAGCAAAAATAACCACAAAGATATTTATTCGTTATCTTCTCTGCGCAGTCTGGCGTTGGGGTTCGTCACTTTGATGGCGAGCTGTGCCGCTCTCTCCACAACGGTCTGTAGGTTCTTAGATGGAGACTTTGTCGGCGATTTCAGTACAGAAGGACTTGTTGCTCATCCACAGAACCTCGACCTCCTTGACATTGTGGACAAGGAATTTGCGGGTGGACCAGGAATTTGCGGAACCCTGTGGGCAGCATGTGTTTGGTCTTCTACTTGCTACCATATCCAATGTTGGGCAATATAGATTCGCAAGTAATATTATTTTTCACACGTATCACAAAAATAAAAATGTATGCAGTTTGCGCAAATAAAACTGGAAACAGGAACTGGAGAGAGGGCCTGTAGGTGGGGGGGCAGGCTGGGGGGAAGGAGGTTTCGCTGGAAGAGCCAGGGGAGTGCCCCCTGGGGCTAGCGTGTGTGGTGGTGACAACAGCCGGATGTAGTTAGAATGACGACGCAGGACCCCAACTTAAAAATTTAGCATCAACAGGTACAATTGTCAATTATGAGCTTGATCAAGTGTGGTATGTGTTCTATGTATACTACTCAGTTTAATACCGTATATGGCAGCTATCCGGAAAAATAGTTTGGAGAGAGAGAAAGATAGGAAAAAGACGTAAATTGTTTGGAGAGAGGGCCTGTAGGTGGGGGTCAGGCTGGGGGGAAGGAGGTTGAGCTGGAAGAGCCAGAGGAGTGCCCCCTTGGCTAGCGTGTGTGGTGGTGACAACAGCCGGATGGAGTTCGAATGACGACGCAGGACCCCAACTTAAAAATTTAGCGTTAACCGGTATAATTGTCAATTATGAGCATGATCAAGTGTGGCATGTGTTCTATGTATTCTTCTCAGTTTAATACCGTATATGGCAGCTATCCGGAAAAATAGTTTGGAGAGAGAGAAAGATAGTAAAAAGACGTAAATAGTTTGGAGAGAGGGCCTGTAGGTGGACCTCCGCAAAAATTGTTTGGAGAGAGGGCCTGTAGGTGGAACTCCGGAAAAATTGTTTGCACAGAGGGCCTGTAGGTGGAACTCCGGAAAAATTGTTTGCACAGAGGGCCTGTAGGTGGAACTCCGGAAAAATTGTTTGCACAGAGGGCCTGTAGGTGGAACTCCGGAAAAAATTGTTTGAAGAGAAAGCCTGTAGGTGGAACTCCGGAAAAACTGTTTGGACAGAGGGCCTGTAGGTGGACCTCCGGAAAAATTGTTTGGAGAGAGGACCTGTAGGTGGAACTCCGGAAAAATTGTTTGGACAGAGGGCCTGTAGGTGGAACTCTGGAAAAATTGTTTGGACAGAGGACCTATAGGTAGACCTCCAGAAAAATTGTTTGGACAAAGGGCCTATAGGTGGACCTCTGGAAAAATTGTTTGGAGAGAGTGCCTGTAGGGGGCCTTCCTGAAAAATTGTTTGAAGAGAGGGCCTGTAGGTGGACCTCTGGAAAAATTGTTTGAATAGAGGGCCTGTAGGGGGCCCTCCTGAAAAATTGTGCTAAAAGAGTGCCAGTTGGACCTCTAAAAAATGGCGTTTTTTGGGTCAGCGTTAGGCAAACACGATATGGAGGAGGAGTAGAGAAGAGGAATCGGATACATAATTTATTTAAATCTTTAGCTGCTTTCCCCCGGAGGAGATTTGAATTCTGGTGAAATCCAGGCTTTGTTCATTTTAATAAGCGTCAGCCTGTCAGCGCTGTCAGTTGACAGGCGTGTACGCTTATCGGTGATGACGCCACCAGCTGCACTGAATACCCGCTCTGACAGCACGCTAGCGGCAGGGCAGGCCAGCACCTCCAAGGCGTACAGCGCCAGTTCAGGCCACGTGTCCAGCTTTGAAACCCAGTAGTTGTATGGAGCAGAGTGATCGCTACGGACATTGGTATGGTCAGCTAGGTACTCCCTCACCATCTTTCTGTACAGCTCCCCCCTACTCTGCCTAGACTGGGGACAGGTGACAGTGTCTTGCTGGGGTGATATAAAACTGGCAAAGGCCTTGGAGAGCGTTCCCCTGCCAGTGCTGGACAAGCTGCCTTCTCGCCTCCTCTCCCCCGCTACTTGGCCCACAGAACCATGCCCTCTGCCGCTAGCGGCGTCAGATGGGAATAATTGTTTCAGCTTGTGCACCAGGGCCTGTTGATATCTATTCACTCTCATACTCCTTTCCTCTGCAGGGATGAGAGTGGAAAGGTTCTGCTTGTACCGTGGGTCCAGGAGAGTGAACACCCAGTAATCGGTGTTTGAAAAAATTCTTCTAGCGTGAGGGTCACAGGATAGGCAGCCTAACATGAAGTCTGACATGTGCGCCAGAGTCCCAACACGCAAGAATTTCCTCTCCTCACTGGCCTGACTCTACATTTCCTCCTCCTCCTCCTCCTCCAAGTCCTCCTCTTCAGCCCATACACGCTCAAGAGTTAAGGACTGAGCACTGGTACCCTCTACTGTCTCGCCGACATTCTCCTCCTCTTCCTCCTCATCCTCATCCCCCTTCTCCGATACGCGCTGAGAAACAGACCGGAGGGTTCTCTGGCTATCAAGCGACGTATCTTCCTCCACCGTCTTTTGTGACAAGCGCAAAGCATCCGACTTGATGCTGAGCAGTGAGTTTTTCAACAGGCAAAGCAGCGGGATGGTGAGGCTGATAATGGCTGCATCGCCGCTGACCATCTGTGTTGACTCCTCAAAGTTGGTCAACACCTGGCAGATATCAGACATCCACGTCCACTCCTCATTGTAGACTTGAGGAGTCTGAGTGACCTGACTACCAGTTCTGGTGGAAGTTGACATCTGGCAGTCTACAATCGCTCTGCGCTGCTGGTAAACTTTGGATAACATGTTTAATGTGGAATTCCATCTCGTGGGCACGTCGCACAACAGTCGGTGAGCGGGCAGTTGTAGGCGGCGCTGCGCTGCCCTGAGAGTTGCAGCATCTGTGGTCGACTTGCGGAAATGCGGACAGGTGCGGCGCACCTTGGTGAGCAAATCAGACAGATTGGGGTATGTCTTGAGGAACCGCTGAACTATTAGATTGAACACGTGGGCCAGGTATAGCACATGTGTCAGTCTGCCGAGTTGCAGAGCCGCCACCAGGTTACGCCCGTTGTCACACACACCGGCTGTGAGTCACTGCCCGCCCCCACCACTGTATTGCTACATGCTACTTTTGAGCCAATAAAGAGAAGATAAATGGTGAGTTGCCGCTGTCATTTTTTCTTTCTTGTGGATTGCATTGCATCGTATGGACTGCTCTGTAGCTGAGCACCACCAGATTCTCTTAAGCAAGTATTTTCCCTGCTGCGTGTGACTAGTGCCGTCACCTTGTCGGACTTCCTGGGAGTTGTAGTGCCATCCCTTGTTTTCTCCGTTCTTACACTGTAGTACATGAGCGGCCCCAGGGTCATTCTCGGTCCCAGCCTCCACCAAGTTAACCCAATGTGCCGTCAGTGATATATAGTGTCCCTGCCCGGCAGCACTTGTCCACGTGTCCGTGGTTAGGTGGACCTTCTCAGAAAAAACGTTGGTCAGGGCACGGATGATGTTCTGTGACACGTGCTGGTGTAGGGCTGGGACGGCACATCGGGAAAAATAGTGGCGGCTGGGGACGGAATACCGAGGGGCAGCCACCGCCATGAGATTTTGAAAGGCATCGGTCTCTACCAGCCTATAGGGCAGCATCTCCAGGCTAAGCAATTTGGAGATGTGGATGTTGAGGGCTTGGGCATGTGGGTGGGTGGAACTGTATTTCCTCTTGTGCTCCAGTGTCTGCTGTAAAGACAGCTGAACGCTGCGCTGGGACACGTTGGTGGACACTGTGGAGGATCGTGGAGGCGAAGGTGTGGTTTTCCGGCAGAAGGCGCTCGTGCTGGGGTCCTGGGCAGGGGGTTGACTAGCAGAGGCAGCGAGTGACGCAGTGGGTGGACTAGCAGAGGCAGCGAGTGACACAGGGGAAGGAGCAGTGGTGTGACCCGCAGGAGGTGGTGAACGGCCTTGGTTCCATTGAGTGGGGTGTTTAGCACTCATATGCCTGCGCATGCTGATGGTGGTTAGGCTAGTAGTGGTGGCACCCCTGCTAATCCTGGTGTGGCACAAGTTGCACACCACAGTCCGTCGGTCATCCTCACTTTCTTTAAAGAACCTCCAGACTTGCGAACATCTAGGCCTCGGCACGGGAGCATCACTACGTGAAACAGTTGCTGCTGATGCACCAGCTCTGGCCCTTCTTCTCCCTCTGGCCACACCACTGCCTCTTACAACCTGTTCTGGTGCAGCACTCGCCTCCGCCTCAGAAGCACTGTCTTCACTCGGCATATCAACCCAGCTTGGGTCAGTCACCTCGTCATCCTCCGATTCCTCAGTCTGCTCCCCCCTCGGAATTCCTCCCCTAACAACAACTTCACCACTGTCTGACAACCGTGTCTCCTCATCGTCCGACACCTCTTTACAAACTTCTTCCACTAAGTCAACATTGTCAACATCATCATTATCATCATCACCCACAGACTGCGACAGTTGGAAAACTTGGGCATCGGGAACGAGGTCAGCAGCAACCTGAGAAGTGGTTTGTGACTCTGGGAAGGGTCCAGAAAACAGTTCCTCAGAGTATGCCGGATTGCATTCCAAATTTTCCTGGGAGGGGGCAGACTGTGGGGAAGGAGGTTGAGGTGGAGGAGCCAGAGGAGTGCTCCCTTGGGTAACGTGGGTGGACTGCGTGGAAGACTGACTGGTGGACAAATTACTCGAAGCATTGTCCGCAATCCACGAGATCAGCTGTTCGCACTGTTGTGGTTTCAACAGTCCTCTACCACGTGTCCCTGTAAGTTGAGACATGAAGCTAGGGAGTGTAGCTCTGCGGCGTTCCACAGCTCCCTCATCAGCAGGTACTGTCTCACCCTGCCCAGGACCACGGCCCTGCAGTAATTGAATGCCCACGCCCTCGTCCTCGACCCTTAGCCCTGGGGTTCAACATTTTTTGTATATAAGTGTATAATATAAAAAAAAAAATTAAACGTGCCTGGTGTACTGAAACCCACAAACTTGTTCAGTCTGGTAGAATTAAGTGACGTACAGAAAGTGTCACCTGGACAGATTATACGGATTGGAGCGAGTGTGCTGAACTGTAAAACACAGAAAGGTTACACGCAGCTGAGTAAAATGGATTTGTATCACTGAGCTAAAACAACTGAAAAACTTATTTTCTTTTAAATTTAGTTTTTTTTTGGAACGTGACGAGCAGAAACTATGGTAGAACTGACTGACACCCTGTTAACGGTGGCTATTTAGACTGCGACCCAGACAAATGTCGCACAGAGATTTTTAGGATCAATCTATATACGTGACAGGTAGCAAATGACTTGGTTGTAGTCTGTGACGTACAGAAAGTGTCACCTGGACAGTATATACGGATCGGAGCTAGTGTGCTGAACTGTGACACACAGAAAGGTTACACGTAGCTGAGTAAAATGGATTTGTATCACTGAGCTAAAACAACAGAAAAAATTATTTTTTTTTAATATTTGGTTTTTTATATTTTTTTTTAATATTTTGTTTTTTTGGGAACGTGACGTGCAGGAACTATGGTAGAACTGACTGACACCCTGTTAACGGTGGCTATTTAGACTGCGACCCAGACAAATGTCGCACAGAGATTTTTAGGATCAATCTATATACGTGACAGGTAGCAAATGACTTGGTTGTATTGTGTGACGTACAGAAAGTGTCACCTGGACAGTATATACGGATCGGAGCGAATGTGCTGAACTGTGACACACAGAAAGGTTACACGCAGCTTAGTAAAATGGATTTGTATCACTGAGCTAAAACAACTGAAAAAATTATTTTTTTTTAATATTTTGTTTTTTTGGGAACGTGACGTGCAAGAACTATGGTAGAACTGACTGACACCCTGTTAACGGGGCTATTTAGACTTCGACCCAGACAAATGTCACACAGAGAGTTTTTGGGATCAAGCTGTAGATGTTATTGGTAGGAAATGACTTGGTTGTATTCTCTGACGTACAGAAAGTGTCACCTGGACAGTATATATGGATTGGAGTGAGTCAGTGCTGAACTGTGACACACAGAAAGGTTACACGCAGCTGTGTGAAATGGATTTGTATCACTGAG
>ONZH01000202.1:0-31604 GCA_900303285.1 Rhinella marina | reverse complement strand
TCCTGTGGAACACTCCCAGTCTTTACATATCAGAAATTGTCTTAATTGTCTTAGGATAGGGGGTGTATGCCATCTGGATCCAGTGATTTGTCTATTTTAATCTTCTTGAGACGCTGCTTTACTGCTTCCTGGGTTAGACAGGCCACTTTTAATGGGGAATTTACTTTTACAATCTGCATTTCATTTGACTGTTAATTTTCCTCAGTGAATCCAGTGGAGAAAAAAAATATAATAGCTTTGCTTTCCCTCATCGCTCTCTGCAACTCCCCCTTCATCACTCTGTAATGGGCTAACACTTTCCAGTTTAAACTTTTTAACATTTATATGACTGAAGAACATTTTAGGGTTAATTTTACTCTCTTTGGCAATGAATCTCTCTGTCTCTAGTTTGGCTGCTTTTATTTATCTTTTATATATTCTAGTTTTTCAGTGCTTCCTCACTACCCTCCTGTTTTAGTGATTTAAATGCTTTCTTTTTGTCATTTATTGCTCCTTTTACATTTCTATTTATACACATTATACACATTGTTGTTGTTTTTTTTCTTGTTCCTAACCCTTTTATTCCCATAAGGTATGTACCTCTTACAATTAGAGTTTAAGATGCTTTTAAAAATATCCCATTTTGTGTCTGCATTTTTATTTTTGAGGACATTGCCCAAGTTAGTGAGGCTAATGGCCTCACTTATCTGGTAAAATTTAGATTTTTGGAAGTTCTGCATTTTTGTGCCTCTTTTGAATGACAATTTGATGGTTATTATTTTATGGTTATTATTTCCCAGGTGTCCCCCAACATGCACATCTGCTATTCTCTCTGGTCTATACTAAGTCCAGTATGGCCTTCCCTTTAGTTGGATCCTGATCCAGTTGGGAAAGGTAGTAGTCTTTGGTTATTGCCTTTATGAGATTCACAGGTTTCAGTTTCCCAGTCTAAATCTGGGTAGTTGAAGCCCCCCATAATAACGACCTCATTTGCTGCTTCATCTATCTCCTTTAGTAGTAGATTTTCTGTGGCCTCTGGTATATTTGGTAGCTTATAATAAACTCCTATCAGCATTTTATTATTGTTTTTGCCTGCATTTCTTCTACCTACAGTGACACATCTTCATGTCCCTCACTTATATCTTCTCTGAGTGTGGGCTTTAGACAGAACTTTACATGAAGGCAGACCCCTCCCCCTCTCCGGTTTTGACGATCCTTTCTAAACAGACTGTAACCCAGTACATTAACCACCCAATCATAGCTATCATCCAGCCAAGTCTCAGTTATTCCCACTATGTCATAGTCACAGATTGCCCTATCTGTACCCCTTTTAGCCTCCCACTACCAGCACCTGTCTGGCCTGTCTTGTTCTCTTGGTCCCCTGCTTACTGGAGCTGACATTCCCTTGACTGGCAGAGGAAGTGTCTTGCTGCAGCAGTGCCATCCCTGAATCAACAACCTCCTAATCTGCCAACCTTGCAAATTTGATGGGGATCAGGGCTAGCACCAATTGCACTCTTCCCTCTACCCTGCTTTCTAACTGTTACCCAGCTTTATACCTCATTTTCCTGATCCTTCATACTAACCCCTCATCCACATCTACCCCACAGAGTGCCTGCTCAGTGAGCAGCAAACTCTTTTCCATATTGCCAACGCTTCTCAATATTGAAATTTGCTCATTTAGATACAGAATCTGGGGTTCCAAACATGAAATTTCCTCACTTTTTGCACCCTCAAACGGCTGTTCCAGGAATGTATACATTTCACAAGACATGCGCTGGACTACCTTGTCAATTACGGAACACATACATGCAAATGGGGATTACAAAAAAAAAGAGAAAAAGAAAAAATACAGTACAGTGTAAATAAAAACAACTTAATGTCTTAATGTTGTCCCCTCCTAAATCCCCTTTTTCTCAAATCACACACTTAACATTAACTTTTCAATCTGCTTATATAGGCTCTGCTCCCAGACAACTCCAAACCAGATTGCTAATTTTCCTCGGGATTCAAAGAACTATTCAAAACAATTTGAATAAAAAGTCATCAAAAAGTCATACACTTCCAAAATGGTATCAATAAAAACTAATGATCACCCCACAAATAATAATAATGAGCCATCACACAGCTCCATAGTCATACATTTTAAAAAGAAATTAGGGGGTCAGAATGCAAAGAACAAAAAATTGTATAAATGTGGTATCTCTGTAATCGTAATGACCCGTAGAATGAAGATAACAGGTCACTTTTACTGCATTAGGAATGCTGTGAAAATGAAACCCACAGAACTGTGGCAGAATTGCTTATTTGTCCTGTTCCACACAATTTTTTTTTCCAGAATCCCACTGCATCATATGCAATATAAGATGGTGCCTTTAGAAAGTACAACTTGTTCGGCCAAAAAACAACTCAAAAAAGTTATGACTCCGGAAAGGCAGAGAGTAATAAACTAAATAAGAAAAACAGAAAATTGGTCCTTAATGGGTTAAAGGGGTTGCTGAGTGTTTTATACTGATGACCTATGCTAAGGATTATTCATCAGTATCTGATTGGTGGGGGTCTGACTCCGACACCCCTGCCGATCAGCTGTGTGAAGAAGGCAAGGCGCTCCATGAGTGTCCTGGCCTTTTCCTAGGACACTGATGTCATGTGCATTATTCATGGCCATTCAAGTGAAAAGGACTTTTAGTTGCAATAACAAGAACAGCCGTTATCCAATGGACAGCACTGTCTTTGGTAAGCTGCGAGTAGGCCGGAGCGGCCGCTTCAAACATTCTAATAGCTGATCAGCGGGGGTACCAGGTGTCAGATCCCCACCGATCAGAAGCTGACTACCTATCCTGAGGATAGGTCATCAGTAGAAGACACTTGGAAAACCTGTTTAATAGAAATGCTGCATATGATTAGGTGAATTTGTTCCATTATATTTTTGTGTGCCCACCAAATATTATTTATTGAAGTATAGTACATACAGCTGAATGAGATGAAGGACAGCATTTGTAGGGGTTCGAAAATATTGGCAAATCACTGAAAATAATAAAATCATCAGATAAGCCCACCAGATCTATACAGTAGGCCACAACTAATATGCAATCAATTGTATACTTTATGTAGGGCCATTAGTAATACATCAGACAATACATCAATTGTCCAGGACTAATATTCTACAGTTTAAGGGCTCATGCACATGACAGTATGTATTTTGCGGTCCGCCAAAATGGATCCATAAAAAATACGGATGACGTCCATGTGCATTCTGTATTTTGCGGAACAGAATAGCCGGCCCCTAATAGACCGGTCCTATCCTTGTCCGTAATGCGGACAATAATAGGACATGTTCTATTTTTTAGGAATGCACACGGAGTACCTTTTTACGTTTTTTTTGCGGACCTATTGAAATGAATGGTTCCGCATACGGTCCGCAAAAAAACACGGAATGGACACGGAAAGAAAATACGTTTGTGTGCATGAGCCCTAAATCATATAAAGGCATTGGCCACTTTCTGGTTACTGTTGATCACTGTGTTTGTAAGATGATTATATGGCGTTCACTAATATTGCCTTTGTTTATTCAGCACCATTTTTTATATTTCATAGGGTATGCCCCCTTGTTAGACACACAAAGATCCTGTCCGTAATATGGCTGCTGATGGAGGGCCGTGTGACCAGACACATCACTCAGTCTCCTCCATTCACATACACTGCACCTGCCATCTGCACTTGTTTTAAAGAATGAGATCAGACCTGTAGTGAGGCAGGCTCCGGCACTGTCTGAAAAATTATCACCTACGTGGTGTCTGTACTGATAAACCTCTAGTAAAACCTGTCTGGCTGCAGTATCAAGGTAAGCTATAGGGGTGGACACTCCAGGTGCATTTGTTGCAATCACAACAGATATTCAGTCCATGTAAAATAACCGTACCATCAAAATCAGGCAATACTTAAGGGAGAGTTCACATCTTCGTTTCATTTTACGTTCTTCTGATCCATCAGAAAAAAAAAAACAGGATCCAGTAAAAAACAGATCGTGAGCATCAGTTATGCACATTTTCGTTTGAGATCCATTTTTTAGGCAGAAAAGAAAAAAGTATTTCATGCAGGACTTTTTTTGCATTAAAAAAAATGGATCTCAGATGGAAATGGCTCAAACTGATGCCAAATGTGCAACAGAATCCGTTTTTTTTTTTTTTTACAGGATCCTGTTTTTTCCCCGTTCTTCTGATGGATGAGAAGAACGGAAAAGGAAACGAATATGTTAACTGTTCCGTATGTAATTTATTTAGTAACCGGTGCTATATGTGAATTACCATATGTCAGGCGTACCACCAATGGAGTAAAAACAATCAATGGGTCTGCAAAAAATGCGGACAGCAAATGCGGACATGCTGCGGAGGAGATCGCTCCATGTAATAGCAGTGGTCTCCTCCACTAGCGAGCAAGCGATTGCCGGGAGGTGAACTCTTCCTCCCGACAATCACTTGCTGATCTGCCTGTCTAATACAGGCTTAACTTTCTGCCTTATCTAGATCTAGGTTGATTAGGTCACAATAACTTAGACATTGCTCACTCCCCTGCTGTAACCTAATTACCAGTGAGAAAATCTTGGTATCCTAGGAAAGCTGTCGATAAGCAGTGTGTGGACTGGAGGGACAGGTTCCCATCTATAAATGGCAGCAGAATTATCCAGCAGATTAGACAGCCAGATCAGGCAGGCGACTGACGAGAAGGAAGCGTTCCTAGGCCAGTAATGACACATTAATCGGTCAAGGGAATAGGGCTGAGCTGCAATACCAAGCAGGTGGACGCCCACCGATCAGATACTGATGTCCTATCCTGAGGATAGGTCATCAGTATAAAAATCTGGGAAGACCCTTTGAATTTAGCATTGGAAATTATTACTTGCCGCCGTCTTTATATATTGTTGATACCATGAAAACCACAAGCTTCCTTTTCTCGGAATTGTGAAGACCTATGACGAATACTTTGTTTTTTGGGTGTGTTTGTAGACTTATTAGAGGGGCTGGTTGGACAAGAAGTTTGATCAGCCCACAAATGTACATATTTGACACATTTGCTGATTGCAGTGTGGTATTGGCCACATGCCATTTACATGCATAATGAATGTAGCAGTGGGAATAGCAGGTGTTGACAAGTCTGGGGCTTCACTTTGTAGAGATGGTTGGGTCTATTGTCCCATAAAGAAGAAATTAGAGTTAAGCAGTGATTCCCAAATTTTTTAGCACTGGGAATATTTCTGGAACCCTTACCAACTTTGGCCGAGTCCAGAAAGGAATCTTCCACAAATTCCACTAGTGTTACATGCAGATTTTGCTGTGGAGTTCACTGCCCTTGATGGCTCTACTGCTTTAGCCAGATTAGCAGAGGAAGAGAAAGCCTTTCCAATGCCCATTGTCTCCTGACTCCTGAGATAGATGGCCATAATAACGTCACTTTGCTAGTCAGTATAAAAAGACATAAGACTTTCAGCTGAGCAGAAGGCTTCCTTCCTCACATGAAAGACAGGATGGCCATCATTGCCCAAACATCACAGCTGTGTTTCCACAGAACCCCTTGGGTTGTGTGGCAGCCCAGTTGGAAATGCTGAGTTAAAGGGAGGTAAAGTGAAGACAAGATTTTTTTTCCCCATATGTATGGTAAATGAATATAGCACACAATAAAATTGATCTTTCTATATATTTTTCAGTGTTGAATAGTCCACTACTTGCACTTCAGCATTTAGGTAATTTTTTTAGGTATCAAAAGGAGCATTTGCAGTATGCACTATATTTGGTATGTACATTAAAGGGAACCTTTGAGGAAAATGTATCAATGTAATTAGACTACCAGAACTCCTTTAGACATATATAATGTTTTATGGGGTCTACTGTGTTATACACAAGCAAAATCAGGTCTTTCTTGCACAAAAAACAAAACCAAAAACACGTAAAGCCTTGTTCATATCTCTGTTTTGGAGATCTGGCTGTCACGGACATTCCTGTGACAGGTAACAGGAGGACTGTCAGATTGGCAACACGTGGTATAATCTGACATGTTTTCCTTTTTTGTTGTTGGTATTTACCACACCCTTTTCTCTCAGATGTTCCTGGTGTGGTAATTGTCCTCCCCTATTTATTGATTCTTCTCCCACTATTCCTTGCGGTTTATAGCTTCAGTTGTTGTTGTGGTGAGCAGTAGTTTGGTTTTCAGCTGAGATCCTGAGATCTTCATTGAAAGATAAGTTTCCTTTTCCCTTCCGTGTGTTTTGTTACTTTTCCATGTGTTTTGTTATTAGACCTAAGGGAGACTCCTGTTCGTCCTTCCTTTTGGATGAACAGGTAGACGCATTCCTGTCATTCGTTTCCAGGGTCCTATAGGGTTAGTTCGATGTTCAGGTTCCTGTGTATGAACTTGCCTCCCTTTCAGGCCTGTTCATACTGGTAGATAGACAGGAATTGAGCCAGGGTTTCCTTTAGGAGATGTCCATCTTCCTTCCTTAGTTTCTAGGCCTTATCTCCTTTCCCTCCTACGCTCGGTTTGGTTCCCCACCCCCACACCTGCACGTGACACTGGCTGCCTGATCCTGCGCAAATGCTGGCTGTCCGCCGAGCAAAAAAGTTGACTGTAACAGTTTTTGTCCAGCCGGTCAACATAGTGTGTTGTCCGAATCTTTTGCGGCCCCATTGAAATGAATGGGTCCGCACCCGTTCTGTATCTGCAAAATTGTGGAATGGGAGTGGACTTGTTCATATAGCCTTCTGAATGAGCCCTTAATGAGATAAGAGGTTGAAAACTATCTACTTCAGACAGTGTTCAGTTTTCTGCCAATTTTTCTGCATAGAGGTTTTGATCATATTTGCCATTGGAATGAGAAAGCAAATCTCCTATCTCTTTGTCACTTATTTTTATTCTTACCAAGCAAACATGTACCATCTTGATTTCTAGCCCTATCTATTGAATCTTCGGATCGTCTCCTCTCTTTAAACAGTCACTAAGGTTGCTAGCTTATAAATCATAAGAAGTGTCATCACTGTTTAGTCTACATAAATGCAGAAATTGTCCATAAGGCAATGCTTGTTTCACATACATAGGATGATAACTACCAGGTTGTAATAGAGAACTAGTAGCAGTCGGCTTCCTAAATTCTCTAATGTGAATGACAACCTCAATCACACAGACATCGTCACCAAGAAATTGCAAGTGTACAAAATGACCGGTAAAATATATATTAACCTTATTGTAATTCAAATACCTAATGAGTGCATCAAAGTCTCTGCTGACCATACTATAAAGATGTAGGTATAGTTGGATATATTTTATGTATGGATTGTTGATCATAACATTATCTACTTCCACCAGGAACAGAATAGCAAAAGTGGGGGCAACAGACGTCATATAAAGTGAGAAAAAGCAAAACCGCATACAAAAGCTGCACATCTCAATATTAAAATCTATGATTTATTAAGCAAAATTTAACCCTTTCAGCCCCAGGGGTTTTTTTGTTTTTGCATTTTCATTTTACACTTTTTGATATGTATGTGTATGGAGCTGTATGGGGGCTCATTTTTTTGCAGGGCGATCTGAACTTTTCATTTATACCATTCTGGGGTGTGCATGACTTTTTGATCACTTTTTATAAAAATTTTTCTTTAGAAAATGAAACGACCAAAAATGGTGGATCGGCCATTTTGACACCTTTTTCATTTTGCTGTTTGCCGTATTGGAAATAAATTTGTGTATTTTTATACTATGGGCATTTTCGCACATGGTGATACCCATTATGTAAATTTTTATGTTGTTTTTTTTATTTAAAAAATTTTTTTTTTTTTATTATTTTACACTTGTTTGTAGTTCCCATAGGGAACTATAACAAACCATCATTAAATTTCTATTCTCATAGACCCCAATGCAACCATGTGTTAGGACAAAACAATACGTCCAATCCACATACCTATGATAACCAAGCCCTAAATACAGACAAATATAAGCTGCCAAAAGAGTACAAAATTCATAATATGCAATAAATATAACATCAAAATAATGTAAATACTCATCAAGTATAAGTGTAGGCAGGCATGGTACATAGGCCCAACACCCCACACGTATCGCTGGGTCAACCAGCTTCCTCAGGGGTATCTGAGTTACTGCTATTGTGTCCAGAGTATATATGTGCAAATCATTCACGGAGAATAATATCCCTGTTGCTGCGGTATACAAAAAGCTGGCGCTGCTCTGGATATCCCGGCGTACTTGGGACAAAATCATGCATGTGTAAATTGGCATCCCACTGGAAATGTGTTCCACGGTGCGCTCCATATACCGTAAATGTACCCAAATTGTATAATGCAAGCTCATGCCCAAGATGGAGCGTGAGCAGAGATGCATTCCACGGGGCGCTCTATGTGCAGGAAGTGCATTCAAAGTTATATTCCATCCAAACAATACAAGAATTGCAACTAAAAATGAATGTCTTCATGTGCCAGATAAAAAAAAAACATAGCTATATATATGAGGATATATACATAAATATACAAACCCAAACTCAAAAAGTCAACATGATATAGTATACTTAATAATTGATTAATTAACCAAGCATGACGCACTATTATCGTCATGATGATAAAACCGATCAGTAAACACCTCATATTACATAGAAATTGGGAAGCCTATTATTCTACACCTAATTTTGCATCATGATTGGAAAACTCATAACTGCATATAGACTATATTATTCTACACCCAATATTTAATCATAATTATAGAACTTATTATTGTATACCTAGTGTCACAACTTGATTGTAAAACTCATTACCATATACCACAGCCCCCCCCCCTCCCGCTGTCCTTGCCCTCTAGAAGGACAACTCATTATTAAATTAATTATGGGGGTCATTTAGCAAACTGGTTGCTCATAGCAACCAATCAGATTCCTATTTTCATTTTCCAAAGGAGCTGTCTAAAAGCAAAGGTAGTATCTGACTGCTTGCTATGGGCAACTAAGCCACTTCTACTTTACACCAGTTTGATAAATAAGCCCCTATGTTCCAAAACACAATACAGTGGTCCTTCAGGATACAATATTAATTGGTTCCAGGACGACCATTGTATGTTGAAACCATTGTAAGTGGAGTAATCGGTTCCAAAGCCCCAAAATGTCATCCAAGATAAGATAAAATGAAGATTTAAGAAAAATAAGCAGATGTTAAAATAGCAGATAAAACAAGTCCTTACATATAACAGTCAGGAATAGCGGATAACTAGCAACTACTGCAGCTATTTTACCAGAGAAGTGGCCTTGATTGGTTGGATCTGAGGCATTATATGTTGAGTCTGGTTTCAACTTACGATGGGTCAGAAAAGACAATTGTATGTTAAAAATATTGTATCCTGAGGCCATTGTATCTTGAGGGATCACTGTATAACATCTCCAAACATATTCTGCATAATTATTGTCTGTTTTAGATATCATCAAGCGACGTTCAACAGCATGGATACCAGCATCAGAAGGTTTTCAACATCCATACTGACCAGCTTATAATCCTCCTGTCAATTAAATTTCCCTTAACATTTCCAAAAATTGAATAATATCTTTTAAGTAGGAGTGTACTTCCTGAAGTTGGGTTGTAAGGAGCCAATTCAAGTATTGGGAAATGGGTTCAGTTATAGAGCCCATTCTCGCCACCTTGGGGAGGTCCAGGAGGCATAGTCAAAGATTTATGTACCTTAGGTATTATATACCAATAAAGTTCTTTTTTAGGAAAATCTATCATTAATTTGCTGGCCAATTTATTAGTGAAAAAAATTATTTCTGTACCCCTATGCAATAATGATCTAAGTAAATTTTGGTTCGTCACAGTAGGAGTAGTGTTGAGCGAGCATGCTTGGCCGAACTCACTGTTCGGCCGAGCATGCCTACGCTAGGGTCCGCTCGGTGTTCGGCCGAACACTGAGTGTACTCGAGCGCAATGCTCGAGTCCCCTCACCAAGACGGATCCGTCTTGACCCAAATGCAAGTCAATGGGGACTGATCCGATTGAAGTCTATTGGAGTAAACCAGGCACCCCCTGCTCGGAAGAGCGGGGGGTACCTGGTTTACACAAGTGCCCAAAATTTAAAAAAAAAGTACGAAGACAGACACACAGAGACACTACTTACCTTCCCTGGCAGCTCCCTCCTCCCGTCCAGCAGGAAGACGGCGCACAGAGTGGTAAGTTTTACCACAGTGCCACCTGCTGGACGGGAGGAATTATTACAAAGAAGAAGCCTGAGGAGGTAAGTGGTTTGTGTTTGTTTATTTTCTATTTTTCAGGATCGTGAATGCAGAGGACTACGTCGGATTCGTTGGATTAAGTTGGACCAGCTTTTTTATTTTTTAAATAAAATGGTCAAACTGGGGTCTGGGGGAGTATTTATTTCAATACAATATTTTATAAGTGTGTGTGTGTTTTTTTTTCCACACTGCAGTTTTAGTAATCACGGCTATCTACAGACGGCCCTGATTACTAATACTGGGCTTAGTGCTTGCCGGTATGGCCAGCACTAACCCCAACATCTATTACCTCAGCACCCACCGCAACCAGGGGTGTCGGGAAGAGCCAGGTACCCGCAGGACCGGACCTTCTAAATTGAGGGTCCGGTTCTTGGGCAGCGGCAGGCTGTTACTGTTAGGCTGGGAAGGGCCAATAACCATGTCCCTTCCCAACCTGGTAGTGCCAGGCTGCCGCTGCTGGTTGTATCTGGCTGGAGAATAAAAAAAGGGGGGACCCCACATCATTTTTTTCCAAAAATAATTAAATAATAAAATAAAAATTAAAACTTACCACTCTGCGCGCCGTCTTCCTGCTGGACGGGAGGAGGGAGCTGCCAGGGAAGGTAAGTAGTGTCTCTGTGTGTCTGTCTTTGTACTTTTTTTTTTTAAATTTTGGGCACTTGTGTAAACCAGCCTGGTTGACTCCCATAGACTTCAATTATGCTCGGGTGCTCGACAGGGGTGTAGATAAAGGCTTATGGGCCCTGGTGCAAGAGTTCAGCTTGGGCCCCCCCCCAGCGCTGGTGCACCTAGCTTTTCTGCTGAACCCCCCCCCCATGCCAAATTCTCACCCTAACCCTTTTCCCTCCTAACATTACGTATATCACTACAGAACATACAGGGTAAGGCTACATTCACACCACAGTTGTTTTTGCGTCCTTCGATCTGCAAATTTTGTGGCTCAGATGCGGACCCATTCACTTAAATGAACACTGTGTGCTGTCCGCATCTGTATGTCCATTCCTATTTTTATCCATTTGCGGACAAGGATAGGCATTGTTACAGTGGATCTGCAAAAAAAAAAACGCATGCCATACGGAACATCATCCTTTTTTTGCGGATCCGCAATTTGCAGACTGCAAAACACAATGTTCGTGTGAATGTAGCCTAATACAGCGTCCCATACCTCGTACATCTAGTATAATACAGCGCCCCATACCTCGTACATCCAGTGACGTCTCCTCTGATGTAGATCTTCTCTTTCCTCATCTTCTCCTTTCAGACCAGATGCCATTTTTCAGCCATTTCTCATCTCTGCAGTTTGACAGAAAAAAATCTTAGTTTATTACTTTTCCATCATCCTCCCATCATCTGGACAAATGATCCTACCACACCCAGTACTGTCCCACTAGTACCACACAGTGGCACACAGTTACAGTGGCACACAGTTACAGGCACGATAATTATTGGCACACAGTGTCCTAAAATAACTGTGCCCAGCAAATAGTGTCCCTGACAGTAATAGTGTAAACATAACGTCCCCCAGAAATAACTGCGCTGATACTGTGCCAGGGTGCCCCCCACAGTAATAGTGCCCTCCACAGTAATAGTGCCCCCAAAGTCCCAACTAATAATTCTCTGCCAGAGTGCACTTGTGAGTAATAGTACTCCCAACAGTACTAATGTCCCCACTGTGCCCCAGAAGTAATAATGCTTCCAATGTGCCAGTAAGAAGTGCCCTCAAAATTTCACCCCAATAATGTGCCAGTAAGAAGTGCTCCCCACCCATAGATGCCTCCCAAATTATGTGCCAGTAAGAAATGCCCCAATAATGCGCCAGAAGGTTACCCCCATTGATTCCCCCACAAAATCATGTGCCAGTAAGAAGTGCCCCCAGTGGCCCTATGTGCCAGTAAGAAATGCCCCAGTGCCCCTATGTGCCAGAAAAATGCCCCCAGTGCCAGTAAAAATGCCCCAATGCCATAAAGAAATGCCCCCAAGTGCCAGTAAGAAATGCCCCCAGTGCCAGTAACAAATGCCCCCAGTGCCCCCATGTGCCAGTAAAAATGGCCCCAGTGCCTGTAATAATGCCCCCAGTGCCAGTAAAATGCCCCCAGTGCCCCCATGTGCCAGTAAAAATGCCCCCAGTGCCAGTAAAAATGCCCTCAGTGCCCCCATGTGCCAGTAAAAATCCCCCCAGTGCCCCCATGTGCCAGTAGAAATGCCCCCAGTGCCAGTAAAATGCCCCAGTGCCCCCATGCGCCAGTAAAAATGCCCCCAGTGCCAGTAAAAATGCTCCCAGTGCCCCTATGTGCCAGTAAAAATGCCCCCAGTGCCCCCATGTGCCAGTAAAAATGCCCCAGTGCCAGTAAAATGCTCCCAGTGCCCTCATGTACCAGTAAAAATGCCCCCAGTGCCCCCATGTGCCAGTAAAAATGCCCCCAGTGCCCCCATGTGCCAGTAAAAATGCCCCCATGTACCAGTAAAAATGCCCCATGTGCCAGTAAAAATGCCCCCAGTACCAGTAAAATGCCCCCATGTGCCAGTAAAATGCCCCCATGTGCCTCCAATAGAGCTCCGATCCGTGCTACAATAAAAAAAAATAAACACTAATACTTACCTCCATGGAGCCGGCAGCGATGCGATGCAGGCCTCTTCCGGCCTGTGTCCCGCGCTGTACGGCTCAGGCGGCGCGATGGCGTCATTGCGCCACCTGAGCCGGCCTCTGATAGGCTGCAGGCCTGGTGCTGCAGCCTATCAGAGGAACGGGCAGGGGAGACGCCTCTCCCTCCCCTGCCTCGCAGTAGAATACAGGCATCCTGAGGACGGCGATACAGATGACTATGGAGATGAGCGCTTCCACAATGGAAGCGCTCATCTCCCTCTGCCCTGCCGCCGCCCCCATCTATGCGCAGGGCCGCGCCGCACCAGGCTAATTGGCGGTGCGGCCCTGAAAGTGGCCCCTGGCTTAGGGGCCCGGTCGCAACTGCGACCGCTGCGACCCCTATAGCTACGCCACTGGTGCTCGATTATCACTAAGTAGGAGCTTTCTTCAGTTGTTTATACACCTTTTCATCATTTAGCTGGCGAATAACCTCTCCTAAATAATATTCTCTAGAGAGAAACACTATATTACCCCCTTGTCAACTGGCTTCTTTATTCAGTATTTCAGGGCCTGTACATCCTGCAAAACTTGTTTTTCAAACATTTCCAAAGAAGAGCCAGCCGGCAAGGGAGGGATTAGTCCTAGATGGTGCCCCTCCCAAAAACACTTCTACCTGTGTGAACTAGTAAATGCTGTACTTTCCATAGATATATGAATCAAATTACACATTAACTCACAATCTTGATCTGAGGATCCTTTGTTTACACTAAAGCCCAAGCCTCCTATCAGTATTGGTCTTACAACCTACGATATATCAGCAGGTTGAGATCTAGTATCTTTGTTGTTAGGCTACTTTCACATTTTGAATTCCGGTATTAAGCTCCATCATAGGGGCTCAATACCAGAATAAAACGTTTCAGTTTTGTCCCCATTTATTGTCAATGGGGACAAAACTGAACTGAAGAGAACGGAATGCTCCTAGAAGCATTCCGTTCCGTCTTCTCCGTATTGTTTATACGCACCAAGACAGATCCGGAATGACCCCCAATGCAAGTCAATGGGGACGGATCCGTTTGGTGTGACACAATGGTAAACAGATCCGTCCTCCATTGACTTTCAATGGGGGTCATACCGGATCCGTCTCCCTGCAATTTCAACTCCCTCCAGCAGGTGTCGCTGTGGGTAAACTTACCCTTGTGCGCGCCATCCTCCTTCTGTTCTGCACCGTCCTCCTCCTGCTGTCCGGGCCTATGTAAGTATATATGTATGCATGTAAGTTTATGTATGTATGTGTAAGTGTATGTATGTATATGTATGTATGACACTGTCTGACACGTGTGGGGCCGGAGCGTGGTTCTGGCCCCACATGTGCACCTGCGGCAGCATGGATCCGGTGGCACCCTTCACCCGCGGATCCGTGCTGCCACTAATGTGAAAGTAGCCTTACACAGTTTCAACAAATTCATCTTTCTAATGGCTTTAGAAAAGCAATCCTTGATGTTCTGAGAATTACTCAGTACTTTCTCATTATTAAATATGTCAATTCCTATCACCACGAGTCCTGCTGCGCTTGATGGCTCCTTTCTTGCCTCTTGTGTTTTTTCCACCAGAATCTATTGTCCAGCAGTCCGAAACTTTATAGTTTGGCATAGAGTTGCGTATCTCCCTTCTCCTGGTTCTACACGTGGTCCAATCAAATACATGTCCAGCGTCAAAGTCCTGCTTCTATCAGAGAAATGTATCCCCTTTTTATTGTTTTACTTTTAGCCTGAATTGGAATGATCTTATTTTCAAGGTGTTTCATTACTTGCTCCCAATGTGACACCTAAAGTCTAATTTTTTTGTTGTTGTTTTTCTTTTTTTTAAATACTTTATTGATTGCATAAAAAAGATTACAATTGAAAAATAAAAGACAACCTCTATCTTCCAGCCCAAACCCCACCCAAAACCTCAATTCCTCATCTCCCCAAACCGCAGGGACCATCAGACGGGAAAGAAAAAGAAAACTATCACATTATTTCCATCCAGACCAGACTTGTTCCCACTTCCTCGTTTGATTTCTCTTACAAGAAAGGATATACACATAACCCATAATTCTTCCCATAGCCTATTTCCACTCCTCTGTTTTGGGTGGGTTTACTGCCCCCCAACTTCTGGTGATAGTAATTCATTGTAAACCTTGTAGCCATATTCTACTTATTCTTCTGATTGGGGTATTTAGATAAATCCTCCAGTACTACCACCTCTGCCCTTACGGGCAATTTTATATTTGTTTTTACCCCATCTCCTTGAATACCCCAAACAAGAAATCATTTTCTACTCCTGTTTTTAGGCGTAGAAAGTTGTCTAAATGTAAGACAGCTAGGAAGCTGTCCTACATTTAGAACTGGCGCTGGATGTGCAGAACTTCAGCAATCCTCTGCCAGCGATGGGGCTTTAATAAATGGCCCCCTTAGTTTCCAGCATTAGCTTGGTCAATTCTAATAAATCCAAATGCAGCTGGTTTCATTTTTGGATGAAATCTGGGTCCTCTTCAAACTGTGAGGCTTCCTTGTATACACTGCACAGGGAGTCCTATTGGCTTGCGGTTGCTGGATATAAGAGACTGTAATGAATTTAAGCCAGAATGTCTATACTTCAGTCAACCAAAGAAAAAATATAAGCTTTCAATGTTTAAGTCCCTAGTATTTGTAGTTCTTTCAAAGAATTACACTGCATAAAAAACGCATTCACATCTTCCTGACCTGCTTTAATTGCAGCTGAGTCTTACATGGTAATATACTCCATATTAATATCCTCATCAGGGCCACTTTCCATTCTAAGGGATTTTAAATCACAGTGTACTCTATGTTCAAATTACATAGTAACATAGTAACATAGTTTGTAAGGCCGAAAAAAGACATCTGTCCATCCAGTTCAGCCTGTTTTCCTACAAGTTCATCCAGAGGAAGGCAAAAAAAACCCTGTGAGGTAGAAGCCAATTTTCCTCACTTTAGGGGGAAAAATTCCTTCCCGACTCCAATCAGGCAATCAGAATTACTCTCTGGATCAACGACCCCTCTCTAGTAACTATAACCTGTAATACCCTCCAGAAATACATCCAGGCCCTTCTTAAACTCTTTTAGTGAACTTACCATCACCACCTCCTCAGGCAGAGAGTTCCATAGTCTCACTGCTCTTACCGTAAAGAATCCTCTTCTATGTTTGTGTACAAACCTTCTTTCCTCCAGACGCAGAGGATGTCCCCTCGTCACAGTCCTTGGGATACAAAGATCATGGGAGAGATCTCTGTACTGACCCCTGATATATTTATACATAGTTATTAGATCTCCCCTCAGTCGTCTTTTTTCTAAAGTGAATAACCCTAATTTTAATAATCTTTCTGGGTCCTGTAGTCTGCCCATTCCAGTTATTACTTTAGTTGCCCTCCTCTGAACCCTCTCCAGCTCTGCTATGTCTGCCTTGTTCACAGGAGCCCAGAACTGTACACAGTACTCCATGTGTGGTCTGACTAAATTGAGTAAGTATCCAATTTATCCAAAGGTAGGTACTGTGATAGTCCACAATCCCTGTGGCCGCAAGGCAATATATAGCAAGACTGAACACCGATCTTCAGTGGTGCTCTATGCACAAGTATTACAATGAGACCTTTGAAGAATTATGAAGCATGGCACTTATGTGGTAAAATCTCCACTTCATTGCAGCATAATCTAACACAAGATGTGAACAACATTAGAGCAATGGCTGTTTTATGTTTCCTTGCACTTCATCTAGCCCACGTATGCTCATGTGTGCGCCAGTAAAGAGAGATTTTTCTTTTGTTCAACTGGCCTGGTTACTGATCCCTGCACCATACACCGTCCAGAGCATCTACATCTCCTGCCTTGCACCCATACGGCACTCATAACATCAAAAACACCCCAACTACCCTTAGACAGGACCCCCAACATCAAGTTGTGCGTGAGGGAAGAAAGGGTGCGCCCTCCTGTCACTGCACTGGCTCTAGGGAGCATTAGGCCTCATGCACGTGGACGCTGACTGGCCGTGTGCAGACCGCGTGACAGATGCGAAACCATTTACTTCCAGATTTTTTTCTTCAGATATTTTTTTCCCCATTTAACCCATAATAAAAAGTCTATATATTTAACATAATGAGAATAATGTTTTTAAGCTTAAAAAACAAATACATATTGCAGGTTTCTTTATAATTATATATTGTGACTATGAATGAACCAGTTAGAGTTTTCAGGTTTCTAAGTAAAAAAAAAACTAAACACTATTCTCAATTAGGCATGAGCAAACCTGAACTTCAACGGGTTCGGCGTTCAGGTGGGTTAGGTATTCCGTTATAACGGAATGCAAAACGGAAGCCTTTAAGAGGCATTCTGTTTTGATCCATAATAATAGAAGTCTATGGACAAGCAAAACAGGTCCATCTGGTTTCCATTATGCAGGACGGATAACTAAGTTCTAGCCACACATTCTGGTATTGGTGGCTAACGATGGAGCAGAGTAGGGGGAGAAACAGTAACTGATGATGACAAGGATACTGTACTGAATGTGAATACAGCCTGGCTGTCGCAAAGCAGCCTGGGAGAAGGAAGATACTCTTGTTGCGCTAGCTGACGGCCACTTCTATTTTCCCACAGGATTTGGTGATGTCGGTTCATGTGCTGCAATAGTACAGCAGTGCCTACTTTTGTGTTTGCATGCCCACAGGTTATTTTAATCCTGCAGATCTTGCAGACGACAGTACTTTTGCACTGTAGAGGAAAACTGCCAGATAGGAGATACTTGCACAGAGCTAGAGGCAGTCGAGCTTAGCTTAGGTCTGGCACATTTTGAGCCTGTGCCCACAGTGTAAGTTGCATCACCAGTTCCTAAGATGACCATAATTAATAGATCTGGCCCTTGCAGTTTATGGGAAGTTCTGGCCATACAGTACATTGCCTCTGCTCTTTTTTGCCACCGCCGCATTGACCACCCTATTCCTCTGATGTCACCTCCTCCTCAGAACCTTGGTCTAGCTCTCAGGTTGTGTCCAACACACAATCATTGTCAGAGTCCTTACCCTTTCCACCATTTTTCCACATTGTGATATGTCATTGTGGGATTCTTGAACCCCTTCCCAATTCCCTGCTCTGTATTTCCCCAAAGTGCCATTGTGGCCAGGGCGTCCACTGTCTCTACCACCACCACCACTGGGGCTACAAGTGCCACACTATCACCAACACAGCTATGCATGGGGTCCCCCACCTCCCCCTGAACCTTCCCCTCATGGCACTAAAAATGATGACGGTTTCACCATTAGCAATGGGACCAGACAGGGCTGCCCTCTCTCTCCCCTGCTGTTTGTCCTGTCATTAGAGCCCCTGCTTCAACAGATTAGATGTGACCCTAGAATTCAAGGTATGACGATTGGGCAGACTACCCACTCACTAGCTGCCTTCGCAGATGACCTACTTATGATCATCACCAATCCAATAGATGCTTTTCCTGCTGTCCACTCCATACTGGACAATTATGGGGCAATTTCCAATTTTAAAGTAAACCTCTCTAAATCGCTAGTGTTGAATGTCACCTTAGACCTATACTCCCAGAGATTATTGGAACAATGTTCTCCTTTCACGTGGTCAGCCTATAGTATCCCTTTCTTAGGCATCAAACTCACCTCTCACATTACTGATTTATTCCGGGAGAATTTTCTACACCTGCCCAAAACCATTAACGACCTGCTTAAATCTTGGGACATCCCCTTTACGTCCTGGTTTGGGCGCCGAACTTTAGTTAAAACGATTATCTTACCTAAGGTGTTATATTATCTACAAGTATTACCTATCTGTTTGCCCAAATCTTTCTTTGAACAATTAAGAGGGATACTCTCCAGATTTCTATGGAAAGAAGGTAGACCTAGACTGCCCTATAATCAGGTGATAAAATCCACAACGAGGGGAGGAATGGGTCTTCCAGATTTCCAAACCTACTATAAGGCGATTCATGGTACTAGGGTATTGGACTGGCTGAGGCCTTCTGTTGACAGACTGGATGTCCTGACTGACCAAGCTATGGTGAATTTACCACTTCGTGCTTTAGCTTTGACCAATGCTCATAGACATCTGAGAAAGGGGGAAATGAATAGTTATCTCATTCAAAATACTCTGAAGATATGGAACACTGGTTTAAGAGATAAACTACTTAACAACCCCATTTCGCCTCTACTGCAAATCAGGGACATCATGTGGGATGGTCCCAAGGAGTTTAGAGACTCTCTCACTGATGCTTGTAAACTAAACAGGGAGTCAGTGGAGGAGTATCTGATGAACGCTACACACTTAGAGCAAAGTGGAGACCAAGAAGTGGATTCTCTCTCCGATTTTACGTACTTCCAACGGGCTCACTCTTTGCAAATAATGAAGAAATTCAACATAACATCTAATATATCCCCTCCCTTTTGAGAAAATGGTGATGTCTGTGAAAACTCCGAAACACAAGATATCCATGCTATACAACTCACTGCTTGCACCACCTACCCCCCAGAAGCCATCCTTCATAGTGCAGTGGGAAAAAGATTTGGGACAGACATATACAACGGAACAGGTCAACATGTTGCTCGCACGTACTCCTAAAATCTCTAGATGTGTACGGCTGCAGGAAAACTACTATAAATTGCTGATAAGATGGCACTATACCCCTGACAAATTACACAAAATGTACGCTACTACATCCCCAATGTGTTGGCGGTGTAAATCGGAATTGGGCACTTACCTGCATATATGGTGGTCTTGCCCAGTTATCTCTGCTTTTTGGAAAACTATCTGCAGTGCCCTATCCAAGGTACAGGAAATTCCTGTTCACCCCTCTCCGTCTGTTTGTCTCTTGAGTATCCCCCCATCCACACTTACTTCTCCTAGTTCAGTGAGGCTACAACACCATCTTCTAGCAGCAGCGAGACTATTAATAGGAACAAAATGGAAATCTGTAGACCCACCTACAGTTGCACAATGGTATTTAAAATGTGACCAAATCTACAGGCTAGAGCAAATTGCCCATTGGGACTCCAAAGTGTCACCGAAATTTGAATCCACTTGGGGGCCCTGGAAAAAACACAGGAATCTGTGATACTAGGGCGTTGACTTGAGGGATCAAATTATAGGTTACCGACATCTGAAAGTTGCCTCTCTGAACTTGTGAGTGTTCAGGTCTACGTGTCCCCCCCCCCCCCCTCATCACCCCCTAAAGTTTGTTTTTGGAATCTGACACAGGCTGACGTTGGACTACTGAGGCCATATATTCTTGTATGTTATTGTACTACGCAAATGTCCGCTTTCATTCCATCTCATTAATACTCTGATGATCACGAATATACTGCATTAGATCATATGTTAGTTGTAAGCCGGATTGTGATCTTCTGAACTCTAGCTATGTATAAAACTGGTATGTTTCTCTCTGTATTATGTTTTATTTGCTAATAAAAATATTTTACAAATTAAAAATGATGACGGTTCTCACACAACTCATCAAAAGGGAGACTCTTGAGTACCTTATTCCATAGCATGTGGGGTTTTGTTGCCTCTTCTTAGGGAACAAAAAAGGTGTTCCACTAGGAGGGGCAGTGAGGACAGAGGTAATATGTAAGGCTTTCTGGAGCTGCAAGTAGGAGGAGAAGAAAGAATGCTGTGACTCCTGATCAGAGGAGACATAAACATTATACTGCTGTGACTGGAGTGAGCCATCCAATCCACAGTCTCATCCTTTGTCCTTAACCCCTTCAACCGACAGCCAGTTTGGACCAAATGCCGGAGCCCCATTTTTCAAATCTGACATGTCTCACTTTATGTGGTGATAACTTTAGAATGCTTTTACTTATCCGGGCCATTCTGAGATTGTTTCTCGTCACATATTGTACTTCATGACAGTGGTAAATTTGAGTCAAAATATTTCATTCTTATTTATAAAAAAATACCAAATTTACCAAAAATTTAGAAAAATTTCCAAATTTCCAAATGTCAATTTCTCTACTTTTAAAATACATAGTAATACTTCCAAAAATAGTTATTACTTTACATTCCCTATGTGTCTTCTTCAGGTTTGGATCATTTTGAAAATTACATTTTATTTTTTTGGGACGTTAGAAGGCTTAGAAATTTAGAAGCAAATCTTGACATTTTTCACAAAATTTCCAAAACCCACTTTTAAGGACCAGTTCAGGTCTGAAGTCACTTTGTGAGACTTTCATCATAGAAACCACCCAAAAATGACCCCATTTTAGAAACTACACCCCTCAAGGTATTCAAAACTGATTTTACAAACGTTATTAACCCTTTAGGTGTTCCACAAGAATTAAAGAAAAATGTAGCCAAAATTTCCAAATTTCACTTTTTTGGCAGATTTTCCATTTAAATCATTTTAGTCCGAGAATAAAGCAAGGGTTAACTGCCAAACAAAACTCAATAATTATTACCCTGATTCTGTAGTTTACAGAAATGCCCCATTTGTCATCGTAAACTGCTGTACAGGCACACGGCACGGCGCAGAAGGAAAGGAACGCCAGGGCAGATTTCACTGGAAAAAGTTTAAGTTTCCATGTCAGATTTGATGCACCCCTAGAGTAGGAAACTCCAAAAAACTGACCCCATTTTGGAAACTACGGGATAAGTTGGCAGTTTTGTTAGTACTATTCTAGGGTACATGCGATTTTTGGTACCTTTATATTACACTTTTTGTGAGGCAAGGTAACAAAAACTAGCAGTTTTGGCATAGTTTTTATTTTTTGTTATTTACAACATTCATCTGACAGGTTATATCGTGTGATATTTTTATAGAGCAGGTCGTTACGGACGCGGCAATATCAATTATGTATACTTTTTTTTATTTATTTAAGTTTTACACAATATTTTTGAAGCACAAAAAAAATCATGTTTTAATGTCTCCATAGTCAGAGAGCTGTAGTTTTTTTATTTTTGGACGATTGTCTCAGGTAGGGGCTCATTTTTTGCAGGACGAGATGACGGTTAGATTAGTACTATTTTTGGGGCATATGCTTTTTTGATCGCTTGGTATTACATTTTTTGTGAAGAAATGTGACAAAAAATGGCTTTTTTTAGACAGTTTTTATTTTTTATTTTTTACGGTGTTCACCTAAGGGGAGAGATCATGTGATATTTTTGTAGAGCAGGTTGTTACGGACGTGTCGATACCTAACATGTATACTTATTTTATTTATTTAAGTTTTACACAATAATATCATTTTTGAAACAAAAAAATCATGTTTTAGTATCTCCATAGTCAGAGAGCTGTAGTTTTTTTATTTTTTGGGCGATTGTCTCAGGTAGGGGCTCATTTTTTGCGGGACGAGATGACGGTTAGATTGGTACTATTTTTGGGGGCATACGCTTTTTTGATCGCTTGGTATTAAATTTTTTGTGATGAAATGTGATAAAAAATGGCTTTTTTTAGACAGTTTTTATTTTTTATTTTTTACGGTGTTCACCTGAGGGGAGAGATCATGTGATATTTTTGTAGAGCAGGTTGTTACGGACGTGTCGATACCTAACATGTATACTTATTTTTATTTATTTAAGTTTTACACAATAATATCATTTTTGAAACAAAAAAAATCATGTTTTAGTATCTCCATAGTCAGAGAGCTGTAGTTTTTTTATTTTTTGGGCGATTGTCTCAGGTAGGGGCTCATTTTTTGCGGGACGAGATGACGGTTTGATTGGTACCATTTTGGGGTAAATACGCCTTTTTGATCGCCTGCTAATACACTTTTTGTGTGGCAAGGTGACAGAAAATGGCTGTTTTGGTATAGTTTTTTTTTTAAAAAATTTTTGCGTACAGCTGGCGGGGTGGACCATGTGACGCTTTTATAGAGCCCGTCGATACGGACGCGGCGATACCTAATATGTGTACTTTTTCTTTTTTTTTACTTTATTTGGGGAAAAAGGGCGCTTTTTAACTTTTTTAAACTTTATTTTTTTACTTTTTACACTTTTTTTACTTTCTTTTCACACTTTTCTTTTTACTTTTTACATTTTTTTAAACTTTATCAAGACCCATTTGGATCTTGAAGATCCAGTGGGCTTGATGGCTATACAGTGCATTGCAATAGCCATCTATTGCAATGCACTGTATCAGTGCTACACTAAGGCTGATCAGACCCTGAGGGTCTAATCAGCCTTAGCTACATGGCAACCAGGACGCTTTTTGTAAAGCGTCTGGTTGCCATGGTAACCATCGGGCCGTTGCCATTGCAGCAGCGGCCGCCCGATGGTATAGAGAGGGAGCTCCCTCCCTCTTAACCCCATGGATGCTGCGGGCGGCTACTGACCGCAGCATCTATGGGGTTAAACAGCTGAAATCGGTGCCAGCACCGATTTCAGCTGTTAGCAGCAGAGTGTGAGCTGTAATTACAGCTCACACTCTCTGCTGATGGCAGCGGCTCCGATCCTGAGCCGCTGCCATCATACAATACAAAGCAGGAGGGGGGGCAACGGAGGCACCAGGGGGGCACTACAAGGAGGGGGGCACTACAAGGGGGGGCACTACAAGAAGGGGGCTATGTGGGGGCACAGAGGACTTACCTGGTTTCAGGCTGCGATCTCTCTCCAGAGTGGAGATCGCAGCCTGAAACCGGCATTTTAATACTGAAGCGCTCCGATTGGTTAGTCTGCAGAGACTAACCAATCGGAGCGCTTGCTGGCAAGGGACCACTCTGATTGGTCCCTTGCCGGCTTCCCCGACGTCTCTGCTCTCCGGGAGAGCGGAGACTCCGGGGCTGTGACACTTTATAGTGTCACAGTCCCGGTAAGCAGTTTGGACGTAACTGTGCGTCCAAATGCAGCAACTTACTTGCACTTTGGACGTACAGTTACGTCCAAATGCGCCAAAGGGTTAATAATAATTTGCTTTCTATAGGAATCAAGGGTGTTCTGTGGCCTGCTGCTGCTACTAGTGGTCAGCTGGTGCTGCTACTGCTGTTTCCACTACCATCCATATTCTGACTGGGTCTAAAAGACATGGGTCTTTTATTCAGTAGCCTTCCATTTAGCAGATATTTTATTATGAGGTCTATAAATGAAAAGTCAAAACTGAATATCTGATTGGCAGGGTCCAACATCCAGGACCCCTGTCGATCAGCTGTTAAAAGAGGCTGTCACTCCCTGAGTGCTGCGGCCTCTTCCTAAGCCATGTGAAGTCACTGTTAGTGGCTCACGTGGCCTAGTTGCAGTTCAGCCCCAATAGCTGCAATACCAAGTACAGCCACTGTATTTTGTACAGCGTTGTGCTTGGGAGAGATGCTGGAAGCCAGCTGCACTCACCAGGTGTAGCCCCTGACGAAGCTCTAGGAGCGAAACTGGGTCGGGACACAAGGCGAAGACTCCAGGAGAGCTTTATATGTTTGACATGCTTTTTCCACATGTATATTTGTGAGTATAATAAATTTTATAAGCGACTCCAGTGTTAAAGGTCCTTCACTATTGGCTGCTTTGCATTTTACTCTTGATAGGAATCTTGCACAGCTTGTGGACTTCAACTTTGCTGGATTGATGTGTTGGCTATTCGCACGCCACAATTGAAGCCTTTCTGAGGATATCTGGGAATTGACTTTGGTTTCTCAAAGCAGCGCAATCCTTTTTTATGCTTTTACTCGCCAGAGCACAGCAGCTCCCCCCCCCCATATCAGCTGATCAGCAGGGTTGAGCAAAGTGATGAAAAAGTTAGTAAAAGTTATGAAAAATTTGCTTTGGCTGCATCATCAAATTAATTTATGTAGCAGGCACAATGAAGGGGAATAGAGATCGCACCATCCCCCATTATTGAACCCCTCAGATGCCGCGTTCATCGCTGATCACTGCATCTGATGCTAAATTGAGGCCTTTCAGGGGTTAATCAGGTTGAAAAAAAAAGAGATCATTGCGGCCATCTTGATTGATGACCTGCTGACGTCAAATGCCACCCTACGTGAGATTTTGTGTGGTATCTTCAATCAATATGGCTCTCTGTGAGCAAATGGATGAGGTGAGTATGTTTTTTTTACCGCCATTTCAGAAAAAATAGATTACTTACCACAAAGAGTGAGGAAATTCGGCTTTGTGGCTTTGATTCACTCAACACTAGTGGGTATAATAATGGCATTACTGCAGTAAAATGCCTTTGCTGTAACTGAACGTTATCTTGCAGTAATACAATACGTTCACTAACACATATATACTAATGGTATTATTGCAGTAGAATGTCCTTTTTGTAACTGAACAGTATCTTGCAGTAATACAATGCATTCAGTAACATGGGTATATTCATGCACTGAAATGCTCAGAAAATTGCAGTTGCTTTGAGTTTTCAGCAGAATATATGATATTGGAGTGCTGGCAATAAGCCTATGAAATGTGACCAGTCCCTCGCTTTCTATGCTGTGTTTCCCTGATAGAACCTTAAGATCTAACCAATTATATCTCCCTATAGTATCCCTAGATTACAGTCTTGTGTCTGTAATAGCTTGTAATGAGACACAGCCAAGCAGGGCCACATCAGGGGGGTACAGCAGAACCTGCTGTGGGGGGCCGGGGCAGATTTGTCAAGAAAGGGGGGCCCGAGTGCCTGTCAACAACAGGGCCGGCCTTTGGGGTGTGCGACCCGTGAGGTTGCACAGGGCGCTTCACTCCCGTCCAGTTAAGGGGGCGCCCTGCCAGAGCGCCCCCTTAATGGCCCGTCCTGCTCCTGTACAGCGTCTTGTGTCCCCCCTAAGACCTCAGATCAGCCCACCCAGCCACTTTAAAAAAAACATACTTACCTGTCCTGCGCTGCCACTGCCATCAGGTTCTGCGCTCCACTGTCTTCCCTGCTGGCGCGCACTATGACCTGACCTGATGTTATATAATAATATAACATGTAGCGTAAAAACATTAGCCTAGGGTAGGATCCTGCCTAAAGAGTCTACCTTGTCGCGGTGGCAGGCGTACTAATCTTTTGGGCAAAAAAAGCAGTTGTGATATGCCGTAAAAAAGAAAGATGTAATGTGCTATGTGGAGGCTGCTGCATATTAAGCAAATCTGTAAAGTTTACCCCAAAGGGGGGGGCCCGCGAAATTTGCCTGTAGGGGGCCCCGAAATTCCTGATGGCAGCCCTGCAGCCAAGACACATGCTCTCAGGTCTCAAACTGAAAACAGAATGGTGTTCTGTGACTTTCTCAGCAAAATGACCTGCCAGAATCCTGCCCCAGATTGGCTGATCCAGCTGTCTGTAAGCCACCGACCTAATCAGGGCAAGCCTCCCCCCTCCCAGTTTCATGTGATCCTTCCTCTTCATCCTCCCTCATGTTTTCCCCACCGAATTTTAGAGTAAAATAGTGCTAGATGCGTTTTTGCATAATTTGTCTGAAGCAATTCGCCCAAACCTTCGGATTTGTTTGGCAGGCAAATTTTTGTGAAATTCATAATGACTTGACTCGTTTACAATCAATTTACTCAGCTTTTTCTTCTTTAACATGCCAGTACAGGCACAGCAAAACCAATGTTTAGGGAAATGTGATGCCAACAGCTGAATACACGTATACATACATGTTAGGCCAAGAGTGCAACATTTTGAGATGAGCACACTCACAATTGTTTAGTTTCTACATTAGTATTTAAGCAGCATGACACTAGGAAGCACTCTCCCATTTTTTTTTCTTTTTTTTAGGCTATCCTACTTTTCAATTTAGCCTTCTAATACAAGCCTGGCTGCTAGCTGGTCCATTCAAAAAGGGTTGTTCGGGATTTTGTTATTAGTAACATAGTAACATAGTTTATAAGGCTGAAAAATACATCTGTCCATCTGGTTCCACCTGTATCTAGCTCAGAATAGGTCATCAATATCAGTTTCCCAGGGGTCCGACTCCTGTGACCACCACTAGTCAGCTGTTTGAAGAGACCCATGCACTCCAGTAAGCACATCAGACCTCTTCCTAGGCCAGTGACATCACATTCGTTGATCATGTGGCCTAGATTCAGCTCAGTCCCATTCAAAGTAATGGGGCTGTGCTGCAAGATCAAGCGCAGCCACTATCCAGTGGACAGTGCTGTGTTTGGTAAGCTACAAGGAAGCTGTGGTTCCCATGGGAGTGTCGCAGCCTCCTCAAACAGTTGATCAGCGGGGATCCCAGGTGTCAAACCCCTGGCAATCTGATACTGATGACCAATCCTGAGGATACGTCATCAATAACAAAATCTCAGAAAACCCCTTTAAGTCAACAATACACATAAGATGACTGCCCATTTAACTGACAGATATCTCTTACTCTTACTATTCCCCTATCAAGAGTGTAGCTGGGGGAGAGTTGAGCTAGCAGACGTACCCCGGATGATGGTCCATTTTGTCATAATTCCAGTCCCTATAGATGTATTGAAGGCAAAATGGTGCAGTGCTCTATATTTATACAAACAGGAATAATTTAATCAAATGTACAGTCAAAGTATCAGGGCCAAAAGCCAATATTACCACCATACAGTGCCCATATAGTGGTAACACTATTACAGTCTATATAAGTGACTACAGTGGGAGAGATTCATCAATGATTTACACCACAAAATTGGTGTAAAAAAGTTTCAGATTATGGTGCATGCCATATTTGTGCCATAATTTCAAACTTTTTAAGTTTTTCAACACGTTTTCAAAATGAACAGGGGATGAGTAGCATGAGAGGGCATGGCCTGCTGTGTCTTGTGTAAGGGATCTTGTGTAAATTGTAGTTGAAATCTACACCAGCTCCTAGATTTTGGTTTCTTGTGCACAGAAAGCCAGAAGACGTGCCAAATGTATTAAGAGGACTGTGACTGCTACCTTTGATCCCTCTATAGATAAAAGTTTCCAGTGAACTTCACTGCTGGTCTTTTCTTGGTATCGTTGTTCATTTCCTAGATCTGTTTCACTTCTCAACTTCTTATGGTCATTGTTCCAGTTATGCTTCACATTGGTAAATAGTGAAAGGAGGTTGTAACACATGACCTCCCTTCATCAGCACAGAGCAAACAAGCTCTATCTCAGCTTGACTAATTATATTTCTGGCAGGAAAAATAACCCAAAGGATTAGGTAAGCAAGTGATGGAGAACAAAACATAGATACCATGGTCCAAGATGCCAATTTATGAGATTAGAGATTAGACTTGTTTTGGAAGAAACGAAAGGTAAAATGTTCTCCAGGACAATTAAAAAATATAGACAGAGATGTATTTTTTAATGACTGAGATAGATAGATAGATAGATAGATAGATAGATAGATAGATAGATAGATACATAGATAGATAGATAGATTGCATTTAAATTTCATATTCCTGTCCCTAAAGTGTAAGGGAATATTCACTGGTTTTGCCTACTTATGTGGCTGATCACAGTTGTGGCTGATCACATTTGGCTGCGCCACTAAGCCAAGATGAACAGTGGAAGTGCAGGGGGATACACTGGAGGCCCTCATTCCTTTAATTTTGCTAAACACATGGGTCCTGAGGATTAGCCCAACCCATCTTAGAGTGATCACCTTGATCATTCCAGCTCTGATGGCATTTCATGAATTGCAATTTTGAATGTGCAGTCTTTATATGCATTATACTGAATCTTTATGCAAAAAAAATCAGAAACTAAACTATGTCTCCTCTACCTGTTGAATAAGCTAAGTATGAGCTTTCCCCAAGTCTGATTGTCCACACATCTCCTCTTTCCTTCTTCTCATTCCCTTGTATGTCTGCACTGAACCTTACTGCTTCACCCAGCTTTCCCCAAGTCTGATTGTCCACATATCTCATCTTTCCTTCTTCTCATCCCCTGGTATGTCTTCACTGAACCTTACTGCTCCACCCAGCTTTCCCTAAGTCTGATTGTCCACATATCTCATCTTTCCTTCTTCTCATCCCTTGGTATGTCTGCATTGAACCTTACTGTTCCATCCAGCTTCCCCCAAGTCTGATTGTCCACACATCCCCTCTTTCCTCCTTCTCATCCCCCTGGTATATGTCTGCACTGAACCTGTATCTGGTCCTCCCTTGATAAGGCCATATGTAGCCCCCTCTCCTCTTGTTCACACCCGATTGAATACTAAGTGGTAAAAATCTAAGTCACTAAGTCTTTCAGACCTTGGTCTTTTCAATGCAACTTCTTTAATTGCACATTTTGAATTATACCAAAAGGGAACCAAAGGTAACTACAGAAATAGTTAATGCAAACAATATTTCCATTTTTTTATTTCTTTTGCCATGCTTCCAACACTTCTTGAAATACCCCCACATTCCTTCACCCAGCAAGGAACTATTTATCTCTCCCTTCATGCCACCTACTCATCTGATCTGACTGCTTGCACAAACCTGCTTGGCAACAATAAAACACTGCCTTCCCAAACACACACAGATACCTAATGTTTCTCCTACTTCCACCTACTAATAATGTCTCTGCTTCTCCTTATTGCTGGCGATATCTCTCCAAATCCAGGCCCCCCTCAGAAAATCCCCACTATCAAATCTACCACCCACTACCGATCTCCTTCTACAAATTTCTGCAACCCCTTAAACATGAAAAACATTCCCCTGACCCCTACTCCACTGATTCCTCTTGCTGGAGCATTATGGAATGCTCTCTGTCTGTAACAAACTCTCTTACATTCATGACCTCTTCATCTTTTGCAAATTTTCCTTTTTGGGTCTAACAGAAACATGGCTGACACCCTCTGACACTGCCTCCGCTGCTGCACTCTCCTATAGCGGATTTCATTTCACTCACTCCCCCCCCTCCCCGCGCTTGCAAACATGGTGGAGGAATTGGTTTTCTCTTATCAGACAACTTCTCCTATAGCCTAACTCCTCTGCCACCCTCCATTATGCTTCCTTCACTTGAAGTACACGCTGTTCACATCTACTCTCCCTCCAACTTCCAAGTAGCTGTCATTTACCTCCCGTCCAGGCCCTGCCACCATCTTTATTGACCACTTCAACACCTGGCTCCTACACTTTCTTTCTGCTGACATCCCCACTATCATCATTGGTGAAATCAAAATCCCCACTGACACTTGCCACTCAGCCTCTAAGCTTCTAGCACTCTATTCCTCAGTCGACCTCTCGCAGTGGTCCTTGACTCCCACCCACAGAGATGGTCATACTCTGGATCTTATCTTTACCCATCTCTGCTCCCTATGTAACCTTTCTAACTTGCCTCTCCCCCTATCTGACCACAACCTACTCACCTTGTCTTCACTGGTCTCTTCCACTGCTCACCTGGTCCACACACTAACACACCCCACAGGAACCTTAAACATCTTCACTTTCTCTTGCTTTCTTACTCTCTTATACCACTCTCTACCATATGTTTCCTCCAGGGCACAGATGCTGCCACCATTCTGTATAACACCACAATAAGTGCAGATCTTCCCTGTCTCGCAACCGTAAACAATGTTTTAACACATTTTTTACTCTCTTCTTCATCCCCTAGTCCCCACCCTCAGCTCTCATCTCAGCTGAGAACTTTGCCACATATTTTATCAAAAGATTGTCAACATCAGAGAAAGCTTCATTGCACAGTCCCCACAGCCCCTCTACACAAGTACTCAGTCCGCTTCTCCCAAAACCTGCCTCTCCACCATTACACAGAAAAACCTTTGCACCCTACTCTCCAGATCACATCTCACCACCTGTGCACTTGACCTAATCCCATACCACCTCAACCCCAACCTCACCACAGTGTTTATCCCAGCCCTAACCTATCTCTCAACCTATCAATAAACACCGGGTGTCTTCCCCTCTGATTTTAACCCCTTCTAACCCCGGGCCTCTTTTCACCTTCCTGCTCAGGCCATTTTTTGCTAATCTGACATGTGTCACTTTATGCGGTAATAACTTTGGAACGATTTTACTTATCCAGGCCATTCTGAGATTGTTTTTTTCGTCACATATTGTGCTTCACGGCAGTACTAAATTTGTGGCAAAATATTTCATTTTTATTTATAAAAAAAATACCAAATTTAGCAAAAATTTTGAAAAATTTCCAAATTTCCAAATTTCAATTTCTCTACTTTCAAAATAAATAGTAATACCTCCAAAAATAGTTATTATTTTACATTCCCCATATGTCTACTTTATGTTGGCATAATTTTATAAATGCAATTTAACTTTTTTAGGACGTGAGAAAGCTTAGAAGTTTAGAAGCCATTTTTCAAATTTTCAACAAAATTTCCCAAACCATTTTTTTGAGCACCAAATTACATATAAAGTGATTTTGAGGGGCTTACATAATGGAAACAACCCATAAATGACCCCATTTTAGAAACTACACCCCTCAAATTATTTAAAACTGATGTTACAAACTTTGTTAACCCTTTATGTGTTCTACAAGAATTAAAGGAACATGGAGGCGAAATTTAAAAATTTCATTTTTATGCATATTTTTCATGCTAATCAATTTTTTCTTGCAACACAGCAAGGGTTGACAGCAAACTAAACCTCAATATACATTATTCTGATTCTGCGGTTTACGGAAATACCCCATATGTGGTGGTAAACTGGGCAAAGAATATATTGAAGGGTGTACTGACCACTTTGACCCCCTAAGCGTTTTATGAAATTTGGAAACACTTGGCTGTGAAAATGAAAAGTTTCATTTCTTCCAATAAAATGTTGCTTTAGCCCCAAATTTTTCATTTTTAACAAGGGCTAACAGGAGAAAAAGCAACCCATAATTTGTTCCCCATTTTCTCCTGAATACGGCAACACCCCATACGTGGTGGCAAACTGCTGTGGGGCCGCATGGCAGGAC
>ONZH01000201.1:0-19237 GCA_900303285.1 Rhinella marina | reverse complement strand
GACTGATTGACCTTCATTTCTTAAAGTAATGATGGCCACTTGTTTTTCTTTACTTAGCTGCTTTTTTTCTTGCAATAATACAAATTCTAACAGTCTATTCAGTAGGACTATCAGCTGTGTATCCACCTGACTTCTGCCCAACACAT
Organism: Rhinella marina; assembly: GCA_900303285.1. Lineage (NCBI taxonomy): Eukaryota > Metazoa > Chordata > Amphibia > Anura > Bufonidae > Rhinella > Rhinella marina. Next base: position 19,091 of record ONZH01000201.1, on the reverse strand, counting down.
ATCATGGTCCCAACCCCATTTATAAGGCAAGAAATCCCACTTATTAAACCTGACATAGAGTTCTGAAAGAAACTTCACATCAAAGTTAGCTTTCTTATATTTAATCTGAGAGTGATATTTATAATGGAGTGGTATTGCTTTGCATGTTCTGTTGCCATGTTAGATTTACCTTCACAGTGCACTGAAAACCAATATCTCTGCAAGAAGGCATGATGCAACATCAAGTTCGTCACTAGATGTCCCTCTAAGCAATGAAACCTGCAACTGCAATACAATATATGGGATGCACACATTATAGAGGAATCGCTTTAATTTACCTTTTTTTTTTGTACATTAACTGCATTCATTAATATAGTGATTGAATAGGAAAAAAAACTATACTTGTACATACCAAAAGAATAAGATAAAACCAATGATAACTCTGAGAAGTAGAGATGAGCGAATCATTCAAAAAATAATTTGCCGAACTTTTCCTAAGATTCGTATATTCGACAAATAGATTTGTTAATAGATTACGGTCATGTGAATGGGGCCTAAGGTGCTGTCTATCAGGCTAAGTGCATAGTACAACCATCCGCATACAATAAAGTGAATATGAGGACACATTGTGGTACCTGTAAAGAAATACACACAATGGGCAACATACTTGAAAATGTTGCTGAAAGGTAAAAACATTAGTGCAAACAGTCCAGTGCAAACAATATAGTGAAAATACATTATAGGTATAATGTAAACATTTTAAATATCACCTACCTAGTATGCTCACAGACACGTTTAAGTCTCTTTTCTTCTGACGCTTGTCATACAACTGGAACAAGTCCCAAACTCAGTTGCAATTTGTAATCCACATAGGTAAAATTGTAATCCAAATGGGTAAAAAAAATAGCAGCAAAGGTTCTTTAAAAACCCTCTTTCAAGGGGCTGACCAACAACCTGAAAAGGGGGGAAAAAAGGGATGAGGCGCACGTATGCGCAACTTGGTTAAAACTTTTTTTTTTATGGGAGAGTCCTGACAATCCATGTCCATCTGGGTGAGGACAAATGCAGGGCAACAAAAATAAAAACAAGCGCCAACTGGTGCTCACCCTTCAGGTTAAGTTCACGTTGTGGCTCCCATAAAAGCTGCAGGATCCGATTCCTCACTTAAGGGCCAGCAGGTTCTCTTCACTGCTGCTGGAGCTAAAAGACATGAGAGGGCGCTCCTGCCTCATGAAAGCGGCACTGGCTGCGGCAGCAGACCCCCACCGACGTCTCAGGGATGGTCTTGGTAGTGACCGGGCGGTCACACTGGCAAGGGCCGTGGCAACTTGGGCCTTGCCCATTACCTTGTAGTGGCCAGTTCCTCCCGCCGGCATACAAAGTGACAGAATCTCCGGCTGTAAGGGCTCTGGTAACTGTGCGGCCTACACCTGCCATGGCAGTTGGTATTGTACCACCGATGGCTGGTGCATGAAACTGTTGGTGGTCATCTGTCATCGGCGGCGGTGGCAAATCTGGTAACAGGGGTTCCAGCTGAGTTTGGGATTTCTCCTCAGATCGCAGATTCCCATCATTGGTCTCATGGGAACACCGAGCCTCTTCTGCGGCCTGGGCCTCCTCACTCTAGTCTTCCGGGGGCGCTGCAGGAGTAGCTGGTCGCTTAAGGAGTTTCACCCCAGTAGCAAAGGGTCCTTGGAGGCTCTTCATAGGGGTATACTCCACGTAATCCCCTGCGTGGAGATTGTGGCGGACGGGCGGAAGATACGGCCGCTTTACAGAACGGCGGTTGACATATAATTCTTCTGCCGTCTCTTCATCGGCGATAAACAAGTTCTATGTAGCTAACAAATAGGGAAAAAAAACTTATGGAGGGGTCATGAAGACTAGGATTTCACATGCCAACCTGAGAGAAAACCCAGGTGGAGGAAGATCTGACCAATCTATTAACCCTTTCAGTTTTTTCGGCTTTGCGTTTTCGTTTTGCGCTCCCTGCCTTCAAACAGCCATAAGTGTTTTATTTTTATGTTCACATAGCTGTATGAGGGCTTGTTTTTTGCGGGACAAGTTTTACTTTCCAACGCCACCATTTAATATTGCATATGGTGTAGTGGGAAGCGGGAAAAAAATTCCAAATCGGGTGAAATTGCAAAAAAAACGCTATTCCAGTACAGTTCTACAGGTTTCTTATTTAAAATGTTCGATGTTCATTAAAACTGACCAGTTACTTTCATTCTACAGTCATGGCCAAAAGTTTTGAGAATGATACAAATATTAATTTTTACAAAGTCTACTGCTTCAGTTTTTAAAATGGCAATTTGCATATACTCCAGAATGTTATAAAGAGTGATCAGCTTAACAGCAATTACTTGCAAAGTCAATATTTGCCTAGAAAATGAACTTTATCCCCCAAAACACATTTCAACATCATTGCAGCCCTGCCTTAAAAGGACCAGCTAACATCGTTTCAGTGATTGCTCCATTAACACAGGTGTGGGTGTTGATGAGGACAGGGCTGGAGATCAATCTGTCATGATTAAGTAAGAATGACACCACTGGACACTTTAAAAGGAGGCTGGTGCTTGGCATCATTGTTTCTCTTCTGTTAACCATGGTTATCTCTAAAGAAACACATGCAGTCATCATTGCACTGCACAAAAATGGCCTAACAGGGAAGAGTAGAAAGATTGCACCTCAGTGAACAATCTATCGCATCATCAAGAACTTCAAGGAGAGAGGTTCCATTGTTGGCAAAAAGGCTCCAGTGCGCCCAAGAAAGACCAGCAAGCGCCAGGACCGTCTCTTAAAAGTGTTTCAGCTGCGGGATAGGACTACCAGCAGTGCAGAGCTTGCTCGGAATGGCAGCAGGCAGGTGTGAGTGCATCTGCACGCACTGTCATGCGGAGACTCTTGGAGCAAGGCCTGGTCTCAAGGAGGGCAGCAAAGAAGCCACTTCTCTCCAGAAAAAAACATCAGGGACAGACTGATATTCTGCAAAAGGTAAAGGGAGTGGACTGCTGAGGACTGGGGTAAAGTCATTTTCTCTGATGAATCCCCTTTTCGATTGTTTGGGACATCTGGAAAACGGCTTATTCGGAGAAGAGGAGGTGAGCGCTACCACCAGTCTTGTCTCATGCCAACTGTAAAGCATCCTGAAACCATTCATGTGTGGGGTTGCTTCTCAGCCAAGGGAATCGGCTCTCTCACAGTCTTGCCTAAAAACACAGCCATGAATAAAGAATGGTACCAGAATGTCCTCCGAGAGCAACTTCTCCCAACCGTCCAAGAGCAGTTTGGCGATCAACAATGCCTTTTCCAGCATGATGGAGCACCTTGCCATAAATCAAAGGTGATAACTAAATGGCTCAGGGAACAAAACATAGAGATTTGGGGTCCATGGCCTGGAAACTCCCCAGATCTTAATCCCATTGAGAACTTGTGGTCAATCATCAAGAGACGGGTGGACAAACAAAAACCAACAAATTCTGACAAAATGCAAGCATTGATTGTGCAAGAATGGACTGCTATCAGTCAGGATTTGGTCCAGAAGTTGATTGAGAGCATGCCAGGGAGAATTGCAGAGGTCCTGAAGAAGAAGGGTCAACACTGCAAATATTGACTTGCTGCATTAACTCGAAGCGAGGTTTACAGCTTTCAGATCGTGTACAGACACCCCGATTGGCCACACGGGGTGTCTGTATACCACCCGGAAGCGTACACGTACGCTTCCGGGTTTAGACGCAACTAGATGCCGTGATCACGTGTGATCACGGCATCTAAAGGCCTATGAAGACGCCGCCGATGGCTGTAAGTACCCGCAAGTCTCTGCTGTTAGAAACAGCAGAGACTTGCCGGCCATGACGCCCGCCGCACGTGCGAGCGGGCGCCATGTGTCCGCATCGCCCCAGTGCCGTACATGTACGTCTAAGGGTTAAGCTCACACATTTTAACAAATTTGTCACATGAAAATGTTAAAAAAGGGGAAAATGTTGCATTTTTCATATCTTTTCATTTTTTAATAGCACAAATTGTAAATAAAGTATTTCAATTTATCACATTTTGTTATGGTCATTTTAATATATGGGATATATATTGTATTATCACCAGGAGCAGGGTGGCTAGAAGCAGTGGGCTTTATTTTTTATTTCATACTCTGTGCCCACATAAGGTCATACAAGACCTTTAGAGAGAATGATAACATTACATATTTTTTTATTATTATACAGATTTTTTCTGTATCTGGGACTGATATTTTAGCTCTAGTTACAAGGGCCAATTAGCTAGAGTGTTGAGCCAATCTCCATGCAGCTGTTAACTCTGCAAGGACATCCAGAGCAGTACTCCTTGCAGAGTTAAATGCGCACTACTCAAACATTAAAGGGGTTGTTTCACTTCAGCAAATAACATTTATTCTGTAGAGGAAGTTAATACAAGCCACTTAATAATGTATTGTGATTGTCCATATTGTTTCCTTTGCTGTCTGATTCTTTATTCCTTCACATTATGCACTGCTTATTTCCAAGCTTCCATGCATGCACACTATGGGATAAAGCACGCCTCTCTGGTGGCTGAGAATATGGGGCCGCACATTAGCTAGTGACTTTTCCTATGGTGTGCAAGCACGACCACTGCTGCTGGGTTGCAGGATGGTTGTAACCATTGAAAAGAGCAGTGTATAATGTGATGGAAAAATGAATACAACCGGGAAAAGAAGCAATATGGACAATTGCAATACATTAGTAAGTGGCTTGTATTAACTTCCTCTACGTAATAAATGCTATTTTCTAAAGTGAAACAACCTCTTTACTAGTCTATGTTGGTTCACAACTGAAAAAAAAAAGTTTAAAGGGAACCTGTCATCTCCGAAACACCCCCTGAACTAGAGTAAGCAGTGTATAGTGTAAGTGACGTCGAGTCTGAATATGTAATTTTATCTTCATACTCGCTTCCATTCTGATGTTGTGCTCCCACAAACCTGCAGTAAAATGCACTCAGTGGACTCAAGTGCTCACTCACATAATGGAGAGGACTCAAAGAAGAGTCCAGTGAGTGCATTTTACTGCTGGTTTGTGGAAGCACAGCGTCGGAATGGAAGTGAGTATGAAGATAAAACTTACATATTCGGATTGAGCATCACTTACACTATACACCACTTACTCTAGTTCAGGGGGTGTTTCGGAGATGACAGGTTCCCTTTAAGTTCATACTTTATATCAACTGTTTCCTCTGTGGATATGTTGTGACAAAATCTCCATTTGTTATTGCAATACGTGATGTGTAGAAGTAGACTAAAGACTGCATGAACCATTTTCTGCTGCTTGTAAATGGAGTACTGCTCTGTACCCAATGTGGAGTTTTATGTGTAAATAAATGCATTACATTTAACTTGGAGCTTTAACTCGTTGGCAACGCAAGACAAGGTACTTGCCGCATTAGAACAAGTATTCTCATCCTGCAGTTAGCCCCCTGCCCCACATGCATCATCGCAAAAACCAGCAGGGGTACGGCTGTTACTAACAGCCGGACCCCAGCATCAGGGAAAACATTGATGCCGGCAGATTAACCTCCTATATGCCATGATCAATGCTGATTGCGGCATACAGGAGGTTCTCAGAGGGAGTAGACTCCCTCTCTCACCGCATCGGTGAGAGATGCAGGGTCCTGATGGTTGCTATGTCAGCCCCAAGCTTTGTAAAGGCCTTGGGGCCCGGCAGCTATGGAGGACTATGAGGCCTAGCCCCCAGGCTGTCTCATAGGCAAACTGTCAGCGTATTACAATGAAAGTTCAATGCAGCGTGTACTGCATTGAAACAGGTATCACACCCTGAAATGTTGAAGTCTCATAATAGGAAATAAATAAAAAGTAAAAAAAAGGGAAAATTGTTTTCTAACAATAAAAAATTAAATGTTTGAAGTAAAATATGTGCCTTCTCCCACAATTAAGCCATGTAAAATAATTTTTAAAAAAATTAAGAGACATATTAGGTATCGCTGGGTCTGTAATGACCTACCCTGTCAGATGACTGCTGAAAAAAATAAAAAACTGTGCCAAAATAGCCATTTTTTAATCACATTGCTTACAAAGAATGTAATAACGAGTGATCAAAAAGTACTACAGTATGTACCTCAAAATAGTACCAATAAAAACATCAACTAATCCTGCAAAAACAAGCCCCCACACAAGACGATCGAACAAAAAAATTAAAAATAATATGGCTCTCAGAATATGGCAACACAAAACCAGGATTTTTTTTAAAGAATGTTTTGTGTAAAATTGGAAAGACTGAAATATAACCATATAAAATTGGTATTGTACTGACCAGCAGAATAAAGATAACATGTCATTATTCAATAACAAAACCCAAAAAGCAGTGACAGGATTGTTGCCTTTTCTTTATTCTGCATCCAAAAAGCTAAATAAAAAGTGATCAAAAAGTTGTATGTGCCCCAAAATAGAACCAATGATGATGGCAACTTATCCCGCAAAAAATAAGCCTTCACACAGCTCCATCGAGAGAAAATTAAAAAAAAGTATAGTTCTCAGAGAATGGCTGTACTACTACCCTAGAGGCTGTTAAATAGTAACATGGCGCCCGTAAACCAATCCATCAAACTCTGTGCAGCAAACGCCATATGAACTCTTCACTGCACCCAAACAGCAGTTTATGTCCACGTTTATGGCATTACAGCAACCAGCATAACCAGCTTAATATTTTAGAGGGTCTAGTGTGTCTCAGATGCTACACGCTGGGAACAAAAATGTTAATATGTCATTTTCACTGCCAAGTGTTTTTAAATTCTATGAAACGCCTATTAGGTCAAAGTGCTCACTACACCCGTTGAAAAATTCATTGGATGGGTGTAGTTTCCAAAATTGCATCACTTTTCGTAGGGTTTCCACTGTAACATTTTATTGGAATATTTTATTGAAACATTTTAACAGCCAAACATTTCTAAATTCTGTGAAATGCCTGTGGGGTCAAAGCAGTCAGTACATGCTTCAATAAATTCCTTGAGGGGTACAGTTTCCAAAATGGGGTCACTTTTTGATGGTTTCCACTCTATAGGTACCTCAGAATCTTTTACAATGTGACATGATGCCCAAAAAGACATTCCAGCAAAATCTGCCCTCCAAAAACCATATGGTGCTCCTTCCCTTTTGATCCCAGCCTTGTGCCCAAATAGTAGTTTACGACTACACATTGGTTGTCGCTGTGTTCAGGAGAAAATGCTTAAAAACATTTGGGGTGTTTTTTTTTATCCTTTTAGCCCTTATAAAAAATTAAAAATCTGGGGCTAAAGCAACATTTTACCATACAGAAATAGGTGTGCTCTCCTTGCCAAAAAGGAGCTGGCCCTGCTTGCTACCAACAAGCCAGGAACTTAACCCCTTCCTGACCAGCGCTGTACATGTACGGCGCTGCGGGAAGTGACTTCCCGACCAGGGCCGTACTAGTACGGCACGCTGATCGGGCGGGTGCAGGAGCTGCGCCTGCCCGATCAGCTGCGGGGGACCAGCTGTGCCCAGTAGCCGGACCCCTGCTACGTACGCCCGCATCGGTGAAAACACCAATTTTATTGGTGTATTAACCCTCGATGTGCCGTGGTCAGCGCTGACCGCGGCACATGCGATGCGGGAGAAAGGGGAGTCCATCGGGTCCCCGCGCTGCTGTGACGGGGACCCGATGGCTGCTATCCCTGCGTGCCTAAATAAAGTGAAAAAAAAAAAGTTTAAAAAATAGTTTTACAAAAAAATAAAAGTTTCAAGTAAAAAAAAGCACACTTTTCCCAAAATAAAGTGAAAAAAAATTGGGAAAAAAAGGGGAAAAAAGAAAAGTATACATATTGGGTATCGCCACGTCCATATCGACCGGCTATATAAAAATATCACATCATCCACCCCACCAGGTGAACGCAGTAAAAAACAAAACAAAAAAACTGTGCTAAAACAGCCATTTTTTTCCTCTTGCCTCACAAAAAGTGTAATAGCAGGCGATCAAAAAGGCGTATTTAACCCAAAATGGTACCAATCAAACCGTAATCTTGTCCCGCAAAAATGATACCCTACCTGAGACAATCGCCTGAAAAATAAAAAAATATGGCTCTCAGAAAATGGCAACAGAAAAAAAAGATTTTATTCTGTTCAAAAATAAATCTAATGTGTACAATGTAATAAAAATAAAAATTGTAGACATATTGGGTATCGCCGCGTCCTTAACAACCTGTTCTATAAAAATATTACATGATTTCCCCCCTCAGGTGAATGCTGTAAAAAAAAAAAAAGCCAAAACAGCTTTTTTTTTCACCTTGACTCACAAAAAGTGTAATACCAAGCGATCAAAAAGTCTTATGTACCCCAAAATGGTTCCAATGAAAATGTCACCTCAACCCGCAAAAAATGAGCCACCACATAAGACAATAACTCAAAAAAATAAATATCAATGGCTCCCGCAAACCAATCCATCAAAATCTGTTCTGAAAAATCCATATGGCACTCCTTCTGTTCTGAGTCCTGCCATGTGCCCCCACAGCAGTTTACCACCACATATGGGATGTTGCCGTATTCAGGAGAAAATGGGGAACAACTTAAGGAGTGCTTTTCTCCTGTTACCCCTTGTGAAAATGAAAAATTTGGGCCTAAAGCAACATTTTATTGGAATAAATGAAACTTTTCATTTTCACAGCCAAGTGTTTCCAAATTCCGTAAAAGTGGGGTCAAAGTGGTCAGTACCCCCTTAACCCTTTCATGACCGGACCTATAAAAGGCCTGAATGTCCAGGCAACTTTTTGTGATTTGGGCACATGGTGGCTTAGTGACCCTAATTTTTTTTTTCGTTTGAATACGAAAATAATTTTTGCAATTTTTTTTACTTGACACTTAGGACTTATTATTAGAATGTTTTTTTTAAAGATATTTTATATTTTTTAGGTTTAATTTAGACAAAAAACGCTAATTCTTATTAAAAAAAAGTATTTTTTTTTAATTATAGATTTTTATTTTTTAAATATTAAAACTGACGCACAAATTAATTATTGCATTGGGTTCCCTATTTGATGATGATCGTTTTGATATATAGTATGTATAGATTTTTTTTGACGGGGCGACTATGGTGACTGTTTCCATTGGCGACTGCGTGTTTAATTATTTTTTTTTTACACTTTTTTTGTTTGTTTTTTATTTATTTTTTTACTTATATATTAATTTATTTTTGACAAATAATATGTCCCCCAGGAGGTCATTAAAAGACCTCTGGAGGACTGACTTTTTTTTTTTCTTTTTTTAACACTGTTTCCACTGTAACTGGGGCATCCACAGGAGCCCCAGTTACAGGTGAAAACAGCCCCCTGGGGGCTCATTACACAAAGGCAGAGCTGATCAGGGTCTCCTTAGACCCTGCAGCACTGCTCTGGCCCCGAGACACCCGGCGGTCACGTGACCGCTGGGACTAACACAGGAAGCAGCGCTGCCGCTTCTTTCCTGCTGCGCCGGCTAAGGAGGTAAGGCTGTGCTCCGGCTGAGGAGAAGACAGAAGCGGTAATAAACCGCTCCTGTCTTCTCCTCGGGGTCCCCGCTCTGTCTGTGAGCCGGGACCCAACCTGCTCCTGTTAGATTGCAGGAGCAGGAGCTTTAATCCCAGCGCTGATCAGCGCTGGGATTAAAGGGCCGCCTGCACGTGTATATACGTGCTATCTGCACGGGGCATGTGCAGATAGGACGTATATAGCCGTATGGCGGTCGTCAAGGGGTTAATATATTCTTTGAAGGGTGTAGTTTCCAAAATGGGGTCACTTTTTGAGGGTTTCCACTGTAGGGGTATGTCAGGGTCTCTCAATTACAAAATGGTGCCTAAAAACCATTCTAGCAAAATCTGCCTCCAAAATCTGTATGGCGCTCCTTTCCTTCTGACCACTGCCACAAACCCATAGAGACGTTTACCACCACATATGGGGTATTACTGTAAACTACAGAATCAGAGTAAGGCCTCATGCACACGTTCCACTTTCTATCCTTTTTTCAGGATCCTGAAAAAAGGATAGAAAAAACGGACCCATTCACTTGTATGGGTGACGGACAGGCATCCGTTTTTTCACGGATGCCTGTCCGTTCCGTTTTTCAGATCCTTTTTCACTGGTGCATGTCCCATTTTCATCCGTTTAAACGTGACGGATGGCTCCATTGAACTCTATAGGAGCGTCTGTGAAAACGGATGGAAACAGGTATGTATCCGTTTTCCATCCGTTTTCCATCCGTTTTCATGGATAGGTTGCTTGGAGACACAGAACCAGTCAGAACCAACCTAAACTACTTTTTAACAGTACAGGAGACAGTGTAGGACAGAGGCCAGACAGGAGTTGGAGAGCTAAGTGACAGGATGTCTTTCACACGCTTGGAGGTAGAGAAATTGATAGGGCTGGTCGAGGGCAAGCCCATGATATGGGACAAGCTCCTGGAAAGCTACCGGGACAACTTGCTCCGCGACCATGCGTGGACATCAATTGCGGAGCAAATGTACCTTGAGGACTGGGCGTCTGCATCATCCAAAACTAAATCCAAATTCAGTAAGTCCTGACATCATTTAGGACATTTCCACTTTTTAAAAAAAAAAAAAAAAAAAACGGATCCGTTTAAACGGATGGCAGTCCGTTTTAACGGATGAAAAACGGATAAAAAATGGATTGAAAAATACGGACCGTAAAAACGGAGTGGGTGCAGACGGAACGTGTGCATGAGGCCTAATGTATATTGAGGTTTAGTTTGCTGTTAACCCTTGCTGTGTTGCAAGAAAAAAATTATTAACATGAATAATCTACCAAAAAAGTAAAATTTTGAAATTTCACCTCCATTTTCCTTTAATTCTTGTGGAACACCTCAAGGGTTAACAAAGTTTGTAACATCAGTTTTTTATAATTTGAGGGGTGTAGTTTCTAAAATGGGGTCATTTATGGCTGGTTTCCATTACGTAAGCCCCTCAAAATCACTTTATATCTGAATTGGTGCTTAAAAAAATGGTTTTGGAAATTTTGTTGAAAATTTGAAAAATTGCTTCTAAACCTCTATGCCTTCTAACGTCCGAAAAAAGTAAAATGACATTTATAAAATGATGCCAACATAAAGTAGACATATTGGGAATGTAAAATAATAACTATTTTTGGAGGTATTACTATGTATTTTGAAAGTAGAAAACTTGAAATTTGGAAATTTGCTAATTTTTCCAAAAAATTTGCTAAATTTGGTATTTTTTTAGAAATAAAAATGAAATATTTTGCCACAAATTTACAACTGTCGTGAAGCACAATATGTGACAAGAAAACAATCTCAGAATGGCCTGGATAAGTAAAAGCGTTCCAAAGTTATTACCACATAAAGTGACACATGTCAGATTAGCAAAAAATGGCCTGGGCAGGAAGGTGAAAACAGGCCCGGGGTTGAAGGGGTTAATCAAATATGTATTCATTAATAGAGGGGCCGCTCTCAATAACTATGCAATCATAACATTACTTAAATACCATATTTATTATACACCAAATAAAACAAAATAAAAATTGGGTACATCCATAAAACCTAAAATACTCTGGACTGAAATATGTTTCAGTACAAATACTATCATAAAATATATGTTTATATAAATCAATTCTGTCAGTCTCGGTCCCATATAACATCAGAGGGGCCCACACTGATGTGTAACACCTATAATAGCGTTTCTGGGTACCAGTGATTTATAAGTTTATTAGAAGATCCGGAGTTCGGATGTGCACATTTGATATACAATCTGTCCTTATAGCTTTACCAACCTTCACAATGTCCATACACCTTCACACCTGAAGTTCATTTACTCTCCTTAATGGCGGAGGAGTTGATTTTTGCAGGTATGATACTAAAAGATGTTGCCATAGAAAATAACATGGAGATTGGTGATATTCAATTGTATCTGTATGATATTGTTAATATCTCTTACCGGTGGTATCCTTATGGCTTTTTCCTCCAAATGAAGTTAGGATATAATCTCTTACCGCGGTCTCCATTGTAGGATAAGTCCTCACCGTCTCTGACTTGCTGTGGCTGGTGGCACATGCGCTATGCAGAGTACTCCACGCTGAGATTCAGCTCCTATTGCTGGTTAAGCTTTCACAGAGCCCTTTCCACTGCAGCTCTCAGGGCTTGGGCCATGCCAAATGCTCCACGTCTAATCTGTTGAAATGTCCAGTCTTTTGGAGTATTTGCTCAGCTCCAATCAATTTTCAATGGTTGTTTTACACATGCTGTTGCGGAGAATTCAATTATGATCAATCTGGTAGCACAATTAACGCTTAAGCTAGACGCGTTTCGGAACTTGCAAGTTCCTTCCTCAGTAGCATAGTATCATATGCTACTGAGGAAGGAATTTACAAGTTCCGAAAAGCGTCTAGCTTAAGCGTTAATTGTGCTACCAGATTGATCATAATTGAATAATTGAAGGTGTATGGACATTGTGAAGGTTGGTAAAGCTATAAGGACAGATTGTATATCAAATGTGCACATCCAAACTCCGGATCTTCTAATAAACTTATAAATCACTGGTAGCCAGAAACGCTATTATAGGTGTTACACATCAGAGTGGGCCCCGCTGATGCTATATGGGATGGAGACTGACAGAATTGATTTATATATTGTGAGGCAGTGACAGGCCTCACGCTTCATAGAGGTCTGGAGGTGGTGGATATTCCAGTCCACACAGGTGAAGCCACCTGGGTGTAATTACTGTTGTGATAAACCAGCCCTCAGTGTCAGTCTGGAGAGAGGAGAAAGGCTGAGGAGGCCTGATAGGTTAGAGCCTGCGGAGGCTCTGTGTGTGTGGTCTCAGCCAGGAAGGCTGAGGGGCCACAAGGCTCTGTGTAGTCTGGAAGTTTGGGGGGCCCAGTGACCCTAGGAGAAGAGGGTCACATGGTCATAGTCGGGAAGACTATTGGACCATCTCCCCCCAAAGGCTACGGTTGGACTCACAGCCAGGAGGCTGCTGGACTGAACGGCTGAGGAAGCCGCACCTAAAAGCTATGTGTGAACAGCGTTTGTATTTAGGTGCGTTAGCTGAACTATGTGTAGTCAGAGCCTAGCCGGGCAGGTGTTATTTTGATGGTTGTGTTTCATGCTTGAGCAAAAAGTGTGAAAATAAAGTTGTGTGGACTTGAAAATCCCCGTGTTTTGAAGAGATTGTGTGATGTCAACTGTGCTGAGAGTAACGACCCCTTACAATATACATATATTTTATGATAGTATTTGTACTGAAATATATAATAAATATAATATTTAAATAATGTTATGTTGCATAGTTATTGAGAGCGGCCTATTAATTAAAGCAACATTTTATTGGAAAAAAATGAAACCTTTCACTTTGACAGCCAAGTTTTTTCCAAATTATATGAAACACCTGTTGAATCAAAGAGGTCAGTAAACCATTCACAAATTCCTTAAGGGTGTAGTTTCCAAACTTTTGGCGGTTTCCATTCGTTGGGCACATCAGGGTCTTTTCGAATGTGACATGACGCCCAAAAACCATTCCAAACACCATATGGTGCTCCCTCCCTTCTGAGCCCTGCATTGCACCCATACACCAGTTTATGACCAAATATGGAGTGTTTCTGTAAACCACTGAATCAGGGTAATAAAAATTGAGGTTTGTTTTGCTGTTATTCCTTGCTGCCTTACAGGAAAAAAATGGATTAAAATGGAAAATCTGCTAAAAAAGAGAGATTTTTTTTTAAAATTCTTGTAAAACATGTAAATGGTTAATGAAGTTTGTAAAATCGTTTTTTTTAAAGGAATGAGTCTTTAAGCCTTTTAACATCCTAAAAAAATAAAATTACATTTACAAAATGACAACATGAAGTAGACATGGCAACATAAAGTAGACATATGGTGAATGTTAATTATTAACTATTTTATGTCTTAACCCTTTGGATACCAGAGGCTTTTTCATTTTTATTTTTCTTCCCTATTTTCCTATTTTACCTTTTTTTTCCCATTTACATATCCATATGATGGCTTGTTTTTGCAGGACAAATTGAACTTTCCAAAGCCATCATTTAATATCGTATACAATGTAGTGTGAAGCGGGGGAAAAATCCAAGTAGGAAGCAATTCCTCTACTATTTTACAGGTTTTCTAATTTGTGGAAAAAACTGACCTGTGCCTTTCATTCTCTGGGTCAATATCATTACACTGATACCATAATGATATGTATAGGTTTTTTATGTCTAAATACTGTAAAAATAAATAAAAACTTAAAAAAAAATATATATATATACATCACCATATTCGGACCATCATAACTTTTTTATAGTTATGTCTACTGAGATGTGTGGGGGCTAATTTCTTGAAGGATGATCTGTATTTTTTTATTAAACCATTTTAGAGTGTGTGACTTTCTGATCACATTTTATTGGAAAAATATTTCTATATTTTAATAGTATGGGCTTTTTCAGATCCAGTGATGCCCATGAAATTTTTGTAATATTCTTTATATATTTTTTAAACTTTTTTTTACTATTTGAAACAGCGGAGACCTGCCGACCATAGTGCCCACTGCATGAGCAAGTGGGTACCATGTTTACCCATCGCTCCAGAGTTGTACATGTTCAGAGCTGGTAGCGAAAGGGTTAAAAGCAGAGAAATACAAATTTAGAAAATTGCTTATTTTTCTAAATTTTCCTTAAAAGGTGAAACATATTGACTCAAATTTACCACTATCATGAACTATGATGTGTCATGAGAAAACAGTCTAAGAATCACTTTGAGGAGTAAAAGCATTACAAATAGAGATGAGCAAACATGCTCGTCCGAGCTTGGTGCTCATTCGAGCATTAGGGTATTCGCATATGCTCGCTACTCAGACGAGCATATCGCGATCCTCGAGGAAATGGCAACTTCCTCTTCCTGCATGTTAGCTGCCTTTTTTCAGCCAATCAACATGCAGGAGAGTCTTTGGTACCTCCTAGCATCACGTGGGGCCGCTACAAGTCGATAGCAGGGATTGGCTGGCCAGATCAGATGACCTGGGAATATAAAAATCTGGTCCCGTGCTGCTCGCATCATACGCCGTCTGCATGAGATTAGGGATAGAGCTGCTGTCTGTCAGGGAGAGTGTTAGGGCCTCAATTTAGTTGTTGGTTAGGCAGGAATCACCCACAAAGAACCCAACAGCACTTCTAAGGGCTACAAGCACTTTTTTTTTTTGGTCTCCTCCTGGCTGCTGGCTGGGACTTGTAGTGCAGCTACCGCCATCTTGGCTGCACACTGTTAGGGTGTGAAATTAGAATCTGGTTAGGCAGGAATCATCCACAAAGAA
This sequence comes from Rhinella marina, assembly GCA_900303285.1. Lineage (NCBI taxonomy): Eukaryota > Metazoa > Chordata > Amphibia > Anura > Bufonidae > Rhinella > Rhinella marina. The sequence goes on along the minus strand of ONZH01000201.1, from coordinate 3,792 downwards.
CCCAACGCTCCTTCTAAGGGCTACAACAACATTTTTTTTGTCCTCCTCTTGGCTGCTGGCTGGGACTTGTAGTGCAGCTACCGCCATCTTCACTGCACACTGTGCACTGGTGGCAGAAATGGGACAGCACATGGTCCACACAGACCCCAATGAAATTGGCCAAAGTCCTCTCAGTACTCATTTTTGCTGCTGCTGTACCTTGGCTTGCTGGGATTTGTAGTGCAGTCTAGGGAATACGTTTTGTCACTCAGTTATATAAACTACAGTCTAGTGAACAATTGTGAGGTGTGCGATACACTAGCCACAGTCTACAGAATACGTTTTTTTCACTCAATTATATAAACTACAGTCCAGTGAACAATTGTGAGGTGTGCTGTACAGCAGCGTCAGTCTATAAAATACATTTTTTTCACTCAATTATATAAACTACAGTCCAGTGAACAATTGTGAGGTGTGCGATACACTAACCACAGTCTAGAGAATACGTTTTTTTCACTCAATTATATAAACTACAGTCCAGTGAACAATTGTGAGGTGTGCTGTACAGCAGCGTCAGTCTATAAAATACATTTTTTTCACTCAATTATATAAACTACAGTCCAGTGAACAATTGTGAGGTGTGCGATACACTAGCCGCAGTCTAGAGAATATGTTTTTTTTCACTCAATTATATAAACTACAGTCCAGTGAACAATTGTGAGGTGTGCAATACACTAGCCACAGTCTAGAGAATACGTTTTTTCACTCAATTATATAAACTAAAGTCCAGTGAACAATTGTGAGGTGTGTGATACACTAGCCGCAGTCTAGAGAATAATTTTTTTCACTCAATTATATAAACTACAGTCCAGTGAACAATTGTGAGGTGTGCGATACACTAGCCACAGTCTAGAGAATACGTTTTTATTCTCAGTTATATAAACTACAGTCCAGTGCAAAATTGAGTGGTTTGCGGTGCAATAGCTGGAATCTAAAGACTACATTTTTTTGCCTCAGATAGTAATTCTACTGTCTACTGAATATGGTTTTGGCCTCAGATAGTAACTCGACAGTTCGGTGAATATACAAAATGTTGAACCCAAGGGCTAAGGGTCGAGGGCGTAGGCGTTCAAGTAGTGTAGGGGGCAGATGCCGTGTCCTGGGCAGGATGACACTGTACATGCTGATGAGGGAGCAGTGGAACGCCGCAGAGTTTCGCTCCCTAGCTTAATCTCGCAACTTACTGGTTCATGTGGTACACCACTTTTGAAACCACAACAATGCGAACAGGTGATGATGTGGATAGCGGACAATGCATCCAGTAATTTATCCACCACCCAATCTTCCACGCAGTCCACCCACGCTAGCCAAGGGAGTAGACCTCTGGCTCCTCCAGCTCAACCTCCTTCCCCCCAGCCTGCCCCCCCCCCCCCCACGGAAAGTATGGAATCAGATCAGGCATATTCACAGGAACTCTTTTCAGGACCCTACCCAGAGACACAAACCACTGCTCAAGAGCAACCTGATCAGTTGCTCTGTCCCGATGCCCAAAATTTAGAACTTTTGCAGTCTGTGGGTGATGAGAATGTGGACTTAGTGCAAGTAGTGCGTCAAGAGGTGTCGGATGATAATGATGATGATGAGACACGGTTGTCAGATAGTGACGTTGTTGTCAGGGCAGTAAGTCTGAGGGGGGAGCAGAGTGAGGAATCGGAGGAAGAGCTGGTGGATGATGAGGTGACCCGAGCTGGGTTGGTAATACAACTCAAGTCAGTGCTTCTGAGGGGGAGGCAAGTGCAGCACCAGAACAGGTTGGAAGAGGCAGTGGGGGGGCCAGAGGGAGAAGCAGGGCCAGAGCAGGTAGATCAGCAACTGTTTCATGGAGTCAAGCTCCCGTGCCGAGGCCTAGATGTTCGCAAGTCTGGAGGTTTTTTAAAGAAAGTGAGGATGACCGACGGACTGTGGTGGGCAACCTGTGCCACACCAGGATCAGCAGGGGAGCCACCACTACCAGCCTAACCACTACCAGCATGTGCAGGTATATGAGTTAAAACACCCAACTCAGTGGAACCAAGGCCGTTCACCTCCTGCGGGTCACACCACTGCCCCTTCCCCTGTGTCACATGCTGGCTCGGCGAGTCAACCCCCCGCCCAGGACCCCGGCACGAGCGCCTCACGCCCTACAACCACCCCTTCACCTCTACGATCCTCCACAACCTCCACCAATGTGTCTTAGCGCAGCGTTCAGCTGTCTTTGCAGCAGACATTTGAGCGCAAGCGCAAATACAATTCCAGCCAACCACATGCACAAGCCCTAAACATCCAAATTGTTGAGCCTGGAGATGCTGCCCTATATACTGGTAGAGACTGAGGCTTTCCATAACCTGATGGCCCCAGCCGCCACTATTTTTCCCGATGTGCCGTCCCAGCCCTACACCAGCACGTGTCAGAGAACATCATCCGTGCCCTGACCAACGCGGTTAGTGATAAGGTCCACCTAACCATGGACATGTGGACAAGTGCTGCCGGGCAGGGACACTATATCTCACTGACGGCACATTGGGTTAACTTGGTGGAGGCTGGGACCGAATCTGACCCTGGGCCGCTCATGTACTGCCCACACCGAGGATTGCGGGGCCTACCTCGGTAACGGTTTCTCAGATGTACAATTCCTCTTCCTCCAACCCCTCCTCCTCCGAATTACCATCCGTGGGCACGGCGCCTTCAGTCGGTAGCTCTAGGCGCAGCAGCAGTGCCGTGGGTAAGCACCAGCAGGCGGTGCTCAAACTGCTGAGCTTAGGTGACAAAAGGCACACCGCCCAAGAGCTGTTACAGGGCATCACGGCGCAGACTGATCTGTGGCTGGCACCGCTGAACCTCAAGCCAGGCATGGTTGTGTGTAGAGATGAGCGAGCACTAAAATGCTCGGGTGCTCGTTATTCGAGTCGAACTTTTCCAGATGCTCGGGTGCTTGTTTCAAATAACGAACCCCATTGAAGTCAATGGGAGACTCGAGCATTTTTGTAGGGCACCAAGGCTCTGCCTAGGGAAGGCTGGCTGAAAACCTGGAAACCTCAGAAAATGATGGAAACATCACTGAAATGGACAGGAAACAGCAGGAGCAGCATGCATGGATGCCTCTGAGGCTGCCTAAATCCCACCATTACCCCAAATTCTCAGGCAACAGCCTGGTGGTTACCCTCATGGCAATTGTGCTCACCCAGACCAAGAAAGGCGAGGCAAATACCCATCACATGTTAGGGAAGCACCCAACTAGGTGCAACGAAGGTCCATCACCGCCTGCAGGTGACATCATTGCTCATGCTGGCACTGCTGTGCTATCCCCCTCCCCACGACACAGGCATAAGCCTGACACATCATGGTGACAGCGTAGTGACACCAACAAGTGACCAAGTTAGATTGAGGTAGCAGTCAAATGTCTGTAGGCGAGCCTCCAAAAAAATTTGTTTTGGAGTGTCCGAAGTTGACCCTCCTAAAAAATTGTTTAGGAGTGTCTGTAGTTGACCCTTCTGTAAAATATTTTATTTGTTTTCCCTGTTATTAGTTACTGTACAACCCATGGCTGGCATGGTGGGAATATATAGGTTTTGCGTCACAGACCTGCACCGTTACATTTTCTTCATCATTGCCAATTACTTTTTCACTGTTTTTAACTGTTGTCTGGCAATGATAAAGGGTAAGGTGAATCCACTGCGGAAGAAAAGTGTCATCCTCCTACAATTCTACACTTGCTCTCAATTGAAAAGGGGATGTTCTTGCCGTGGCCTTCCTCATAGTGGCTGCTTCTGTGGA
>ONZH01000200.1:0-77618 GCA_900303285.1 Rhinella marina | reverse complement strand
TTAGGGCTGATTCACACAACTGTGCTTATTTGTATGGCCGGTTTATAAAAAATGGGAGGCTACAGCGCATTGTACTAAAGAACAACTATAAGTGCTGATCCACACAACTGTGCTTGTGGGGCTATTGCATTGTATTTGCATCACCATATGAGCAAAGTACAAAACCTCCTCGATCAGATAAGAACTGACTGGATCATAAATCACTATGATGCAGTCAGGAGAGCTGAGGTCGGCCCAGGAGATGCGTCTGACACATGGACTGTGTTTCCTGGACCCAGCACAGTTGTGTGTATCAGCACTTAGAGTTGTTCTTTAGAAATAATGTGCTGTAGCCTCCCATCTTTTATAAACCAGCCGTACAAATAAGATAAAGATTGTGTACAATGGAGATGATTTGTTGTTGCACTGGAGGAGGGGGTTGCGAAGAAATGTATGTGTGTGTGTGGGGGGGGCGGCATACAAAAATTTGCTGTGGGGCCCAGTCATTCCTAGCTACGCCTCTGGCCAAGATATACAGTACAGTGGCAAAATGAACCACCATTGAACATAATAGACCAAATTCAAACCCACAAGTATCTGATGCTGGTGCACACAGTACAAAAGCACAAGTAAAATGTCATTATTAGAGATGAGCGAGCACTAAAATGCTCGGGTGCTCGTTATTCGAGACAAACTTTTCCCGATGCTCGGGTGCTCGTTTCGAGTAACGAACCCCATTGAAGTCAATGGGAGACTCGAGCATTTTTGCAGGGGACCAAGGCTCTGTCTAGGGAAGGCTGGGTGAAAACCTGGAAACCTCAGAAAATGATGGAAAACACCACGGAAATGGACAGGAAACAGCAGGGGCAGCATTGCATTGATGCCTCTGAGGCTGCCTAATCCCACCATTACCCCAAATTCTCCTGCAACAGCCTGGTGGTTACCCTCATGGCAATTGTGCTCACCCAGACCAAGAAAGGCGAGGCACATGCCCATCACATGTTAGGGAAGCACCCAACTAGGTGCAACGAAGGTCCATCACCCATGCCCATGCTGGCACTGCTCTCCTATCCCCAGACACATGATGCAGGCATAAGCCTGACACAGCATGGCGGTGACACCAACAAGTGACCAAGTTAGATGAGGTAGCAGGTGAGCCACCCAAAAATTTAGCCTGACGCAGCATGGCGGTGACAACAGAGTGACCTAGTTAGACTGAGGTAGCAGGAGGTGAAGCACGGATGGTAATTCGAAGGAGGAGGAGGAGGGGTTGGAGGAAGAGGCATAGTAAGTCTGAGAAACCGTGACCGAGGTAGGCCCCGCAATCCTCCAAGTGGGCAGTACATGAGCGGCCCCAGGGTCAGACTCGGTCAGAGTGACCGAGCTACACGACGGTAGCAGGTAGAGCACATAAAAAATTTAGCGTGGCCCTGTATGTGGACGTTGAGGGCTTGTGCATGTAGGTGGGCTGAACTTTTCTTCTGCTTACGCTCGAACGTCTGCTGTAATGACAGCTGAACATTGCGCAGGGACACATTGGTGGACAGTGTGGAGGATCATGGAGGCGAAGGGGTGGTTTTCCGGCGGGAGGCGCTCGTGCCGGGGTCCTGGGCTGGGGGTTGACTTGCAGAGGCAGCGAGTGACACAGGGGAAGGAGCAGTGGTGGGACCCGCATGAGGGGAACGGACGGCCTTGGTTCCATAGTGTTTAGCACTCATATACCTGCACATGCTGGTGGTGGTTAGGCTGGTAGTGGTGGTACCCCCACTTGAAAATTTGCCATCAACTGGTATGGCTGTCAACATTGAGCTTGAACTAGTGGGGCATGTGTGGTATCGATTCTTCTCAGTTTAAAATCGTATACGTCCCCTATCTTGGGACCATATAGTTCATGGATTTTTCGAACACGGAAAAGGAAAAAGAGCTTGCTCTGGCAAGGGGAGTGTCTTTTCTACTGCAGCTAAGGGGACGTGTCCATGCTCTGCCTATCACAGGTCAGGAGCCAATTAAAAGAAGAAGCAAAAGAAATCTGTTCTTCTTATCAGTTCAAAATCTAATACGTCCCCTATCCGGGTAAATTGTTTGGAGAGAGGGCCTGTAGGTGGGGGGGCAGGCTGGGGGAAGGAGGTTGAGCTGGAAGAGCCAGAGGAGTGCCCCCTTGGCTAGCGTGTGTGGTGGTGACAACAGCCGGATGGAGTTCGAATGACGACGCAGGACACCAATTTAAAAATTTAGCATCAACCAGTACGGTTGTCAACTCTGAAATTTGTCAAGTGGGGCATGTGTTGTAAGCATTCTTCTCAGTTTAATACCGTATATGGCACCTATCCGGAAAAATAGTTTGGAGAGAGAGAAAGAGAGGAAAAAGACGTATTTTTAAAAGTGACGTTCAGTATAGATCAGTTAAAGAGAAAGAAAGGATTTTATGAAATGGATTTGTATCACTGAGAGCAAAAGAATTTATTTTTTTACGTGACGTGCAGTATAGATCACTTGGAGATAAAAAGGGGAATGTGCAAACTTGGGCTGCTATAGTGCAAACCACTATGGTGGTGACAACAGAGTGAGCGAGTGACACTGCGGGAGCAGGCGAATCACATAAACATTTTTCGAGGGACCTGTATGGCGGCAGTGACAACAGAGTGACTGAGTTAGTATGCGGTAGCTGGTGAAGCACCCAAAAATTTAGCCTGACACAGCATGGCGGTTATACCACCAATGACTTTGTCCAACTGAGAATGCAGTGAAATGGCTTTTGTTGACCCTCCAAAAAATTTTTTCTTTTCGGAGTACATAAAGTCAACCCTCAGCAAAAAAAATTTTTTTTAATGTCGGTACTTGCGCCTCCTGAAAAATTGTTTTGGACTGTCTGTTTGACGCTCCTGAAACATTGTTTTACAGTGTCTGTAGTTGACACTGCGGAAAAATTGTTTGGAGAGAGGGCCTGTAGGTGGCCCTCCGGAAAAATTGTTTAGAGAGAGGGCCTGTAGGTGGCCCTCCGGAAAAATTGTTTACAGAGAGGGCATGTAGGTGGCCCTCTGGAAAAATTGTTTGGAGAGAGGGCCTGTAGGGGGCCCTCCAGAAAAATTGCCGTAAAAGAGTGCCAGTTGGCCCTCTAAAAAATTGCGTTTTGGGTCAGCATTAGGCAAAGACGACAAGGAGGAGGAGGAGTAGGAGGAGTAGAGAAGAGGAATCGGATACATAAGTAATGTTAATCTTTAGCTGCTTTCCCCCGGAGGAGATTTGAATTCCGGTGAAATCCAGGCTTTGTTCATTTTAATAAGCATCAGCCTGTCAGCGCTGTCAGTTGACAGGCATGTACGCTTATCGGTGATGACGCCACCAGCTGCACTGAATACCCGCTCTGACAACACGCTAGCGGCAGGGCAGGCCAGCACCTCCAAGGCGTACAGCGCCAGTTCAGGCCACGTGTCCAGCTTTGAAACCCAGTAGTTGTATGGAGCAGGGTGATCGGTCCGGACGTTGGTATGGTCAGCTAGGTACTCCCTCACCATCTTTCTGTAAAGCTCACCCCTCCTCTTCCTAGACTGGGGACAGGTGACAGTGTCTTGCTGGGGTGACATAAAACTGGCAAATTTAAGAAAAGATGATTGACCTCAGGGAGATCAACCATCATCACCACAGAGACACCATCACGAGTCTCAACGTTGGTGAATGCAACGTTATTTGCATAAAACTGGCAAAGGCCTTGGAGAGCGTTCCCCTGCCAGTGCTGGACAAGCTGCCTGCTCGCCTCCTCTCCCCCGCTACTTGGCCCACAGAAGCACGCCCTCTGCCACTAGCGGCGTCAGATGGGAAGGATTGTTTCAGCTTGTGCACCAGGGCCTGTTGATATCTATTCACTCTCATACTCCTTTCCTCTACAGGGATGAGAGTGGAAAGGTTCTGCTTGTACCGTGGGTCCAGGAGAGTGAACACCCAGTAATCGGTGTTTGAAAAAATGCTTCTAACACGAGGGTCACGGGATAGGCAGCCTAACATGAAGTCTGCCATGTGCCAAGTCCCAACACGCAAGAATTCCCTCTCCTCACTGGCCTGACTCTCCATTTCCTCCTCCTCCTCCTCTTCAGCCCATACACGCTCAAGAGTTAAGAAGGACTGAGCATTGGTACCCTCTTCTGTCTCGCCGACATTCTCCTCCTCTTCCTCCTCATCCTCATCCCCCTCCTCCGATACGCACTGAGAAACAGACCGGAGGGTGCTCTGGCTATCAAGCGACGTATCTTCCTCCACCGTCTCTTGTGACAAGCGCAAAGCTTCCGACTTCATGCTGAGCAGTGAGTTTTTCAACAGGCAAAGCAGCGGGATGGTGAGGCTGATAATGGCGGCATCGCCGCTGACCATCTGTGTTGACTCCTCAAAGTTGCTCAACACCTGGCAGATATCAGACATCCACGTCCACTCCTCATTGTAGACTTGAGGAATCTGACTGACCTGACTACCAGTTCTGGTGGAAGTTGACATCTGGCAGTCTACAATCACTCTGTGCTGCTGGTAAACTCTGGATAACATGTTTAATGTCGAATTCCATCTTGTGGGCACGTCGCACAACAGTCGGTGAGCGGGCAGTTGTAGGCGGCGCTGCGCTGTCCTGAGAGTGGCAGCATCTGTGGTCGACTTGCGGAAATGCGCACAGATGCGGCGCACCTTGGTGAGCAAATCAGACAGATTGGGGTATGTCTTGAGGAACCGCTCAACTATGAGATTGAACACGTGGGCCAGGCATGGCACATGTGTCAGTCTGCAGAGTTGCAGAGCCGCCACCAGGTTACGCCCGTTGTCACACACAATCATGCCTGGCTTGAGGTTCAGCGGTGCCAGCCACAGATCGGTCTGCGCTGTGATGCCCTGTAATAGTTCTTGGGCGGTGTGCCTTTTGTCACCTAAGCTCAGCAGTTTGAGCACCGCCTGCTGGCGCTTAGCCACGGCACTGCTGCTGCGCCTAGAGCTACCGACTGAAGGCGCCGTGCCCACGGATGGTAATTCGGAGGAGGTGGAGGGGTCCGAGGAGGAGGCATAGTACGTCTGAGAGACCGTGACCGAGGTAGGCCCCGCAATCCTTGGTGTGGGCAGTACATGAGCGGCCCCAGGGTCAGACTCGGTCCCAGCCTCCACCAAGTTAACCCAATGTGCCGTCAGTGAGCTATAGTGTCCCTGCCTGGCAGCACTTGTCCACGTGTCCATGGTTAGGTGGACCTTCTCAGAAACAGCGTTGGTCAGGGCACGGATGATGTTCTGTGACACGTGCTGGTGTAGGGCTGGGACGGCACATCGGGAAAAATAGTGGTGGCTGGGGACCGAATACCGAGGGGCAGCCACCGCCATGAGGTTGCGAAAGGCCTCGGTCTCTACCAGCCTATAGGGCAGCATCTCCAGGCTCAGCAATTTGGAGATGTGGACGTTGAGGGCTTGGGCATGTGGGTGGGTGGAACTGTATTTCCTCTTGCGCTCCAGCGTCTGCTGTAAAGACAGCTGAACGCTGCGCAGGGACACATTGGTGGACGCTGTGGAGGATCGTGGAGGCGAAGGTGTGGTTTTCCGGTGGGAGGCGCTCGTGCCGGGGTCCTGGGCAGGGGGTTGACTAGCAGAGGCAGCAAGTGACACAGGGGAAGGAGCAGTGGTGGGACCCGCAGGAGGTGAACGGCCTTGGTTCCATTGAGTGGGGTGTTTAGCACTCATATGCCTGCGCATGCTGGTGGTGGTTAGGCTAGTAGTGGTGGCACCCCTGCTGATCCTGGTGTGGCACAGGTTGCACACCACAGTCCGTCGGTCATCCTCAATTTCTTTAAAGAACCTCCAGACTTGCGAACATCTAGGCCTCGCCATGGGAGCTTCACTACGTGAAACAGTTGCTGCTGATGCACCAGCTCTGGCCCTGCTTCTCCCTCTGGCCACACCACTGCCTCTTCCAACCTGTTCTGGTGCAGCACTCGCCTCCACCTCAGAAGCGCTGTCTTCACTCGGCTTATCAACCCAGCTTGGGTCAGTCACCTCGTCATCCTCCGATTCCTTAGTCTGCTCCCCCCTCGGACTTCCTGCCCTGACAACAACTTCACCACTGTCTGACAACCGTGTCTCCTCATCGTCCGACACCTCTTTACACACTTCTTCCACTAAGTCAACAATGTCATCACCCTCAGACTGCGACAGTTGGAAAACTTGGGCATCGGGAAAGAGGTCAGCAGCAACCTGAGAAGTGGTTTGTGACTCTGGGAAGGGTCCAGAAAACAGTTCCTCAGAGTATGCCGGATAGCATTCCAAATTTTCCTGGGAGGGGGCAGACTGGGGGGAAGGAGGTCGAGGTGGAGGAGCCAGAGGAGTGCTCCCTTGGGTAACGTTGGTGGACTGCGTGGAAGACTGACTGGTGGACAAATTACTTGAAGCATTGTCCGCAATCCACGACATCACCTGTTCGAACTGTTCTCTGTCCTCTGCCACGTGTCCCTGTAAGTTGAGACATGAAGCTAGGGAGTGTAGCTCTGCGGTGTTTCCCTGCTCCCTCATCAGCAGGTACTGTCTCACCCTGCCCAGGAGCACGGCCTCTGCCCCCTGCAGTAATTGAATGCCCGTGCCCACGCCCATGCCCTCGTCCTCGACCCTTAGGCCTGGGGTTCAACATTTTCTGTATATAAGTGTATTATATATACCAAAAAAAAAAAAAATGGGCCTGCTGTACTAAAACCCACAAACTTGTTCAATCTGAACAAGTTAGTATATAGGTGGATAAGTTAGAGCAAAATTACGTATTTTATTACGTACCGTGCAGTATGGAGCAATTACACTGAAACTATTAGATTAGGCAGACTTGGTCTGCTTAAGTGCAACCCAGACAAATGTCGCACTCAGATTTTTCTAATGTAGCTGTATCAGTGAGAGCAAAAGACCTTTTTTAATTACGTGACGTACAGTATGGGTCACCTGGACAGAAAATACGGATTGTGGTTTGTATATAGGTGGATAAGTTAGAGCAAAATTACGTATTTTATTACGTACCGTGCAGTATGGAGCAATTACACTGAAACTATTAGATTAGGCAGACTTGGTCTGCTTAAGTGCAACCCAGACATATGTTCGCACTCAGATTTTTCTAATGTAGCTGTATCAGTGAGAGCAAATGACCGTATTGGATTACGTGACGTACAGTATGGGTCACCTGGACATAACATATGGATTGTGGTTTGTGGTGACTGGACAGCTGAACTGTGACACACAGAATGGTTCCACACAGCTGTATGAAATGGATTTGTATCACTGAGATAAAACAACAAAAAAACTAATTTTTTTTTTGTTTAGTTTTTTTTTATCGTAACGTGCAGAATATATCAGAGAGCAAACTCAGCCCCTGCTGACTGTGGCTATTTTCACTTCAACCCAGAAAAATGTTGCACTCAGATTTTTATAATGTAGCTTTATCAGTGAGAGCAAATGACCATATTGGATTATGTAACATACAATATGGGTCACCTGGACAGAAAATACGGATTGTGGTTTGTGGTGACTGGACAGCTGAACTGTGTCACACAGAATGGTTCCACACAGCTGTATGAAATAGATTTGTACTGAGATAAAACAACAAAAAACAAAGTTTGTTATATATGGCGATAGCTGCACTACTAGAGCCAGCCAGCCCAGCCAGGAGACAAAAAAAGTGTCCTGTAGCCCTTAGAAGGGCTGTTGGGTTCTTTTGAGATCACTCCTGCCTAACAGAGAACTAAATCCAGGCCCTAACACTCTCCCTGAAACGCAGCAGATCTGTCCCTAACGACATCCAGACAGCCTCTGAGCCGAGCACCACCGGACGTCACTAGTATATTCCAGGGTCACCTGATCTGGCCAGCCAACCCCTGCTATCGACATGTAAGGGCCCCACGTGATGCTGGGTGTACCGCAGGGTCTCCTGGCTTGTGATTGGCTGAGTTATAGGCACCAAAAATTCAAAATGCGGGAGATACCATTTCCTCGAGCATGGTGAGATACTCGTCCGAGCAGCAAGCACTTACGAGTACCCTAGTACTCGAACGAGCACCAAGCTCGGACGAGCATGCTCGCTCATCTCTAGTCATTATAATACCTGTCGTGGAGTCATCTATTGCTCCTTTGGTGCTACATTACTAATCACTAACTTATTTTGTGAAAGATGCTAAAAAAGGCAAGAGAATCCCTATTTATATTAATTGCTTACAATAATCAATCTAGACAATGGGGATTGAGACAAATATACAACATAACAAACCTACTGAATGCATATACAGTATGTACTTTTCCTAGCTAATGAAACTTAAAATTAAATATCTGGTGGCAAATATGTAATTGTAAAGCGCGTATTATAAATAAAGAATAATGATAATAATGATAATAAACAATATCTCATTAACCCCTTCCCGACCAGCGCCGTACATGTACAGGAGCTGCGCCCACCCGATCAGCTGCGGGGGGCCGGCTGTTCCCAGTAGCGGGACCCCTGCTGCATTCGCCCGCATCGGTGAAAACACCGATGCGGGCGTATTAACCCTTCATGTGCCGCGGTCAGCGCTGACCGCGGCACATGCGATGCGGGCGGTCGGAGCTGGTGTCCATCGGGTCCCCGGGCTGCAGTGACGGGGACCCGATGGCTTAGATAGCAGCCGGATGCCTTCCTTTTCACAAAATGATATAAAAAAATTGTAAAAAATTGTGAAAAAAATAAAATAGACATATTAGGTATCGCCGCGTCCGTATCGACCAGCTCTATAAAAATATCACATGATCCACCCTGCCAGGTGAACGCAGTAAAAAAAAAAAATAAAACTGTGCCAAAACAGCCTTTTTTTGGTCACATTCCCTTACAAAAAGTGTAATAGCAGGCGATCAAAAAGGCGTATTTACCCCAAAATGGTACCAATCAAACCGTCATCTTGTCCCGCAGAAATGTAGACCCTATCTGAGACAATCGCCCAAAAATTAAAAAAAATATGGCTGTCAGAACATAGCAACACAAAAAAAGATTTTATTCTGTTCAAAAATGCATCTAATGTGTAAAACTTTCCAAAAATAAAAATGTTTGACATATTGGGTATCGCCGCGTCCGTAACCACCTGCTCTATAAAAATATTACATGAGATGGCCCCCCAGGTGAATGCTGTAAAAAAAAAAAAAAAAAAAAAACTATGCCATAACAGCCATTTTTTTCACCTTGCCTCACAAAAAGTGTAATAGCAGGCGATCAAAAAGGCGTATTTACCCCAAAATGGTACCAATCAAACCGTCATCTTGTCCCGCAGAAATGTAGACCCTACCTGAGACAATCACCAAAAAAATAAAAAAAATATGTCTCTCAGAAAATAGCAACACAAACAAAAAGATTTTATTCTGTTCAAAAATGCATCTAATGTGTAAAACTTTCCAAAAATAAAAATGTTTGACATATTGGGTATCGCCGCGTCCGTAACAACCTGCTCTATAAAAATATTACATGAGATGGCCCCCCAGGTGAATGCTGTAAAAAAAAATTTAAAAAACTATGCCATAACAGCCATTTTTTTCACCTTGCCTCACAAAAAGTGTAATAGCAGGCGATCAAAAAGTCTTATGTACCCCAAAATGGTACCAATGAAAATGCAAAAAATGAGCCCCCACATAAGACAATAACTCAAAAAATAAAAATCAATGGCTCCCGCAAACCAATCCATCAAAATCTGTGCTGCAAAATCCATATGGCGCTCCTTCTGTTCTGAGTCCTGCCATGTGCCCCCACAGCAGTTTACCACCACATATGGGGTGTTGCCGTATTCAGGAGAAAATGGGGAACAAATTATGCAGTGCTTTTCTCCTGTTACCCCTTGTGAAAATGAAAAATTTGGGGCTAAAGCAACGTTTTATTGGAAGAAATGAAACTTTTCATTTTCACAGCCAAGTGTTTTCAAATTCCTTAAAATGCTTAGGGGGTCAAAGTGGCCAGTACCCCCCTTAATATATTCTTTGAAGGGTGTAGTTTCCAAAATGGGGTCACTTTTTGAGGGTTTCCACTGTAGGGGTACGTCAGGGTCTCTCAATTACAAAATGGTGCCTAAAAACCATTCTAGCAAAATCTGCCTCCAAAATCTGTATGGCACTCCTTTGCTTCTGACCACTGCCACAAACCCATAGAGACGTTTTCCACCACATATGTGGTATTTCTGTAAACTGCAGAATCAGAGTAATGTATATTAAGGTTTAGTTTGCTGTTAACCCTTGCTGTTTTGCAAGAAAAAAGTTATTAACATGAATAATCTACCAAAAAAGTGAAATTTTGAAATTTCACCTCCATTTTCCATTAATTCTTGTGGAACACCTCAAGGGTTAACAAAGTTTGTAACAGCAGTTTTTTTTATAATTTCAGGGGTGTAGTTTCTAAAATGGGGTCATTTATGGGGGGTTTCATTATGTAAGCCCCTCATAATCACTTTATATCTGAATTGGTGCTTAAAAAAATGGTTTTGGAAATTTTGTTGAAAATTTGAAAAATGGCTTCTAAACTTCAAAGCCTTCTAACGTCCCAAAAAAGTAAAATGACATTTATAAAATGATGCCAACAATAGAAAACATATGGGGAAATGTAAAATAATAACTATTTTTGGAGGTATTACTATATATTTTGAAAGTAGAGAAATTGAAATTTGGAAATTTGGAATTTTTTCCAAATTTTTGGTAAATTTGGTATTTTTTAATAAATAAAAATAAAATATTTTGCCACAAATTTACTACTGTCGTGAAGCACAATATGTGACGAGAAAACAATCTCAGAATGGCTTGGATAAGTAAAAGCGTTCCAAAGTTATTACCACATAAAGTGACACATGTCAGATTTGCAAAAAATAGCCTGGTCAGAAAGGTGAAAACAGGCCCGGGGTTGAAGGGGTTAAATAGACAGTTACATCATCAGTTACCTGGAGGCATCTCTGCAGAACATAACACTGACTCACTGGATAAGGTCATGGGTGTGTTTATAGAAAATTTCTGCTGACTGTGCAATGTTTTAGTCAAAACCAGTTAGCAAGAAAGTGTTATGCATAGAGATGAGCGAATCTATTCGCCGCTTCGTAGATTCGTATCGAATCTTGGCATTTTTCAGCTGCGAAGCGAATCCGAATATTAGGTGATTCACTTCGCTTTTGTACGCATTGCTACGTAGTTTGTCCGCTAAATTATACGCTATTCTACGTATAATTTAGTTACTCTATACGCTGTTGCGCAAACTCCTCCCTGGTAGTTACTCTACACGCTGTTGCATACGAATTCTATTCAACGATGCAGACTCCTCCCTGGTAGTTCCGCCCCCTTCTCCTGCGTGTGAGGAAGACGTGGCAAGTCAGCAGAGTAAGATGGCGGCGAGACAGCGAGGTCCTGACTGGGGAACCATGTTGTGGGCAGACGACCCCTATGAGGAGAAGGAACCAGAGGAGATCTATCTCTCACAGCTCAACAGGAAGTCGAATGAGGTGCCTGCTGAGGTGGTGACTCCACTGGCTGACACGGCGGAGGCGGCAGGAGTTCCCGCTCCACCGCGCAAGGACTACTCCTTACGCCAGAATTTGATGGTCCCTGAGGCTGTCACCCGGAACGCCCAGACCCTCTGGGAATATAAAAAGCTGGTGGAGGAGTGGGTGGTGCAAGCTTTGGAGCACCCACGGTCCGGTGACCCTAAGCTGGAGCGCCGAAGAGGAACCGTTATTTGGTTCAATGTGGAGCGGGGAGTCGGTTTTATCGATGATGAGGAGACGGCGGAGGAATTGTATGTTAACTGCCGTTTGGTTAAGCGGCTGTATCTTCCGCCCATATGCCACAATCTACATGCAGGGGATTACGTGGAGTATACCCCCATGAAGAGCCTCCAAGGCCCCTTTGCTACTGGGGTGAAAGTCTTAAAGCGACCACCTACTCCTGCAGCGCCCCCGGAAGACTGGAGTGAGGAGGCCCAGGCCGCAGAAGAGGCTTGTGACCTTGAGACCTTGAGATCTGAAGAGAAATCCCAAGGTCAGGATCAGCCAGAACCCCTGATTCCTGATTTGCCGCCACCACCACCGATACCACCGATCCTTCATGTGGGACAGATGACCACGAACACTTTCGTGTACCATCCAACTGTGGTACAGTACCACTACCAACTGCCATGCCCATGGCAGTTGCAGGCCACACAGTTTGCCGCTCGTGGAAGAGCGTTACCATTACCACTACAGCCGGAGATTCTGTCACCTGGTATGCCGGCAGGAGGATCTGGCCACTACAGAGTGATGGGCAGGGCCCAAGTTACCACTGCCTTTGCCAGTGTGACAGCCCAGTCACCAAGAAGACCATCCTTGAGAGGTCGGCGGCAGCCAGGGCCGCTTTCATGATGAGGCAGGAGCGCCCTCTCATGTCCTTTAGCTCCAGCAGCAGTGAGGAAGACCTGCTGGCCTTTAAGTAATTCCTGCAGTTTTTATGGGAGCCACAACATGGACTTATCCTGAAGGGTGGGCACGAGTTGAACCTTGTTTTTAGTTTTGTTGCCCCGCGTTTGTCCTCACCCAGATGGCCATGGATTGTTAGGACTCCCCCCATCAAAAAAAAGTTTTTTTATCCAAGTTGCGCATATGTGAGCCTCATCCCTTTTTTCCCCCCTTTTCAGGTTATTTGGGGAGCCCCTCGAAAGAGGGTTTTTTAAAGGGAACCTTTGCTGCTATTTTTATTACCCATTTGGATTACAATTTTGCCTATGTGGATTACAAATTGCGACTGAGTTTGGGACTCTGCTCCAGTTCTATGAAAAGCGTCAGAAGAAAAGAGACTTAAACGTGTCCGTGAGCATACTAGGTAGGTGATATTTAAATTTTTTATATTATACCTATAATAATGTATTTGCACTATTTACCATATATATGTCTCGAATATTCGCTCTGCCTCTGAGGAGTGCACGCCATGGCCTCTCCTCGTACGTGCCTGCATATTACGTAATCGCTTAGACAATAGTACGCTGAGATTCGTAAGCTATTGGTACGCTCATGCGTACGTCTTCTAAGAAGTTTCGTACATTTTGTAAATGAACGTTCGTTATTAGTGAGCGAATGTTCGCTAATAGCACATAATAACATATATTTTGTACGCAAATACAACGAATCTATTCGTCGAATATACGAATTTTAGGAAAAGTTCGGCGAATGTGAATTTTTAGACATACACATAGCGATCTATGGGTGGTCCATTCCATTGCTTATTGCCACTGTACTGTCGATATGGACACATGTAAATCCTGTTTAAGCACAAATGATAATTTTTCAGAAGTCAATAACAAATGTAACAGATTATAATACAAATATAATTAGTAAATCCTTTTTTTTTAGCTAGAAAACATTTTTGAAAGGAGGACGGAGGGAATAACCCATTGGGCAGAGAGCAGTGTCTGATTTGTAAATATTGGTAGAAAGCTGATTAAAGGGGTTGTCCGAGTTATTTTTTTGTCCTTTGTATGTTTCTAACTAGTCAAATACAACAGCTTTTCCATACACTTTCTGCTTCTAAAGCTGCTGGTTTCTTAGATTTAACTCAGGGTCACTTGACCTGTGATGTCAGCTTATCTCTCTGCTGTGTGATGTTTCGTGCACAAGCCTCAGAGATCAGATAACAGCCTGTACACGAGACATCACTGGCCACGCCCCCTGCTTTGCCGGGCTCCTGCTATCTGCTCTCTCCCTGGATTCCTTCAGATAAAACATTAACCCCTTCAGTCAGAACACACTGAAGGCTTTACAACAGCAGATGCAGATGTAAAGAGACACAGGATCTGCTCTCCTCACCCTACAGACACAAAGCTGATACTGGAGCAGATCTGAAGGAGATGCAAAGTATTGTATTGTACAAGTACAGGTAGGGGGGAGATCCTGTGTGTATCAGCAGTGTCATTGTACAGCTGGGACTTGTAGTCCTACACATACAACATGCTGCTGAGTATTCAAGCAGGCAGACATGTCACTCAGCACTTGTATTCACTCCCTTTACAGAGAGGTGGGAGGGGCAGAGATTGTTATTACTGAAGACCAGAAGAGAACCAGGGAAATGAGGAAGTAGAGATTTTTTTTGCCTAAAACTTGCTGAACTTAGTTATATATTGCTGCCCATCAGATTTAAAGTACTATATTTTGTTTTCATAACTCGGACAACCCCTTTAAGGAAGGACTCTCACATATCCATCTTTAGAAAGATGGTGTAAGGAGTTCAGTCCGTGAGAACCCAATTGGATAAATTTCCATTAGGTGTATGGTATTTCTCCAACTAGATCCATTCTCTCAGGGAATCTAAAAGAGGAGATTTATGATATAAATAAGTACTGGGTATACCTGTACCTCCTGTGGGAGGCATTCTTGGCCATTTTTTGCACAACTAAACTGCATTAATTCTGAAGTTTTGTGAGCAGCATCATGTAAACTTTTAAATTAATCTTACATGAAATATAAGATGTATATAATATTTTGGATAAGAAGATAATTTTAATTCCTTTTCGATTATTTCCATTTTTGTGTTTTCATTTTTTTACCCTTCAAAAAGCCAAAATGAATAGAAACCAGAAAAACATTAATAAAAAAATATCTGTTTGTGCTAACAAATAACTTCTGTCCAACAGTATCATAGGGTAGTAAGAGAAAACAGGTGGTATAGTCTAAGTTTTTTAAGAAAAGTATGTTTGCCTAACCTTGCCATGGGAAAAAGACCAATGGGATTGCTGAACACAATGTTCTGCCATGAGATTAACTGAATTTAGTATCTGCATATAGATATTTTCTTGCATTGTTGTTGGTCTACAGCTGCAAAGCAAAGCTTTTTTGGACTCTGCTGCTTAGATATGTAGGGAGCTTGGGTCAGAACTTATGTGGTGTGGTTAAAGTAATTAAAACCTGAACAAAAAACTTGGACGTCTGCAGTGGTGAAAAGACATTTCCCTTGTATAGCATATGTGGTTAAGTGCCTTTGGAGTAATGCATGCTGTGTATGTCAGCAGGCAGAGCCAATTTCTGTATGCCAGCAAAACATTATTGGCTAGACTACAGAGAATCCTCAGCTTTTCTGATAGCCAGCTGTGCTGACAGTAGAATCTAAAAAATGTTATTTCACTTGTCTTTCCTTAAGCATAAAAGTATTGCAGCTTTGCCAATATGGCATTGTGGTTATCCATGCTGATATTTAATATTACAAAAAAAACTACTGTAATTTATCATCCTGTCAGATGGCAGAGCAAGAGATAAAGTTATTAAACAATTGAAACATGCATTTGGTAAAAGAATTGTCTGGTTTAAAAAGCCATTTTCAAATAATCTGACCTGAATTCAGAGTAAACGGCATGTACAAAGAGCATCTCTGTTTCTGGAGACCTTGGGATATTCATACATTAAACAGAAAAAACTATTGATATCAAATGGAAGTATATAATGCTTCATCTGGTCTGCAGTGGTACTGCAGGTAAACCACCAGGGAGTACTAGCACCTGGACACCGGATGACCTGCTGGAGGAACCCTTATATAAAAAGAGATTGCCCATAGATTGCTCATAGTGAACAGCCCATTTAAAGATTGTACCTATCATGCAATGCCAACAATTTTTTAAGGTTTTTATTTAAAAAAAAAAAAGTATTAAAAAATAAAAACTATAAATTTGGTATAGCTGTGATTGCACTGAACTGCATAATAAAGGTAATGTGTCATTTTTATTGCACAGTGCATGCTGTACAGACAAAACCCATAAAACAATGGCACCTTGTTTTACAATTAAACCCCACTAATATACATTTTTTGCACTTTCCCAATACATTGTATGGAAGATTAAATGGTTCCATTAAAAATTACAACTTGTGTTGCAAAACAAGCCCCTATATAGGAAGAGAAAAAATAAAAAGTAATGGCTTTTTGAAGGGTAAAAAATAAAAACACAAAAATGGAAAATCACTACATCGAAAAGGAATTAAAATTATCTTCTTATCCAAAATATTATATACATCTTATATTTCATGTAAGATGAATTTAAAAGTTTACATGATGCTGCTCACAAAACTTCAGAATTAATGCAGTTTAGTTGTGCAAAAAATGGCCACGCACAGGAGGTACAGGTATACCCAGTACTTATTTATATCATAAATCTCCTCTTTTAGATTCCCTGAGAGAATGGATCTAGTTGGAGAAATACCATACACCTAATGGAAATTTATCCAATTGGGTTCTCAAGGACTGAACTTCTTACACCATCTTTCTAAAGATGGATATGTGAGAGTCCTTCCTTAATCAGCTTTCTGCCAATATTTACAAATCAGACACTGCTCTCTGCCCAATGGGTTATTCCCTCCGTCCTCCTTTCAGAAATGTTTTCTAGCTAAAAAAAAAGGATTTACTAATTATATTTGTATTATAATCTGTTACATTTGTTATTGACTTCTGAAAAATTATCATTTGTGCTTAAACAGGAACAGAATTTACATGTGTCCATATTGACAGTACAGTGGCAATAAGCAATGGAATGGACCACCCGTAGATCGCTATGTGTATGTCTAAAAATTCAATTAAGATGGTATTTGACCCCAAACAGATCAGCATACTGTTTACTGGTTATTCCAAACTATGTTGGAGAAAATGCTCTGGTATAGGATCTAGCAGACCTCCCATATAACTTAAGATGGTCAATAGCGCATTGTAGCTAAATGGAAAATGGACTATCCTACTTTTTGTCCACTCAGATGTGAGGCCGCAGGTCTGGATCTCAGATGTAGTTATACCCATGCTTGCACTGTAAGCAGGGCACAAACCTTTTGTTTGGAAAGGTGCCAGCAACCAAAGGTCTATCTAACATGTTTGTAACAATGCTAATTCTCAGCAAGGATGAGATGCATAAAACTTTCTTGCTAACTGGTTTTGACTAAAACATTGCACAGTCAGCAGAAATTTTCTATAAACACACCCGTGACCTTATCCAGTGAGTCAGTGTTATGTTCTGTAGAGATGCCTCCAGGTAACTGATGATGTAACTGTCTATTTAATGAGATATTGTTTATTATCATTATTATTATCATTATTCTTTATTTATAATACGCGCTTTACAATTACATATTTGCCACCAGATATTTAATTTTAAGTTTCATTAGCTAGGAAAAGTTTATATGAAATATTTTATGTATGCATTAATACATACTGTATATGCATTCAGTAGGTTTGTTATGTTGTATATTTGTCTCAATCCCCATTGTCTGGACATTGATTATTGTAAGCAATTAATATAAATAGGGATTCTCTTGCCTTTTTTAGCATCTTTCACAATAATAAGTTAGTGATTAGTAAAGTAGCACCAAAGGAGCAATAGATGACTCCACGACAGGTATTATAATGACATTTTACTTGTGCTATTGTACTGTGTGCACCAGCATCAGATACTTGTGGGTTTGAATTTGGTCTATTATGTTCAATGGTGGTTCATTTTGCCACTGTACTGTATATCTTGGCCAGAGGCGTAGCTAGGAATGACTGGGCCCCACAGCAAATTTTTGTCCCTAATATAAGGTAATGCTGGCAGTTTTTTTTTTGTGTGTTGGAGGTGACAGGTTCCATTTAACTCCTCAGATAATGTGGTCCAATGTGACCACGGCATCTGGGAAGTTAAAGACTGAGAGTGCATGCTTCCGGCCATGCCCCAGCTACTCCCAGCAAGGATTGGAGGAGCCAGAGTGTGTGTGCAGCAGAAGAAGTACAGAGCTGCCAACCATTAGTTCCTATGGGGAGCCTGCATGTGGTAGAGCACCATAGGACTCTAATGCTCCAATCTAATGATTGCTTGCTATAGTTCCCTAGGGAAACTACTAAAAAGTGTAAAAAAAGAAAAAAAGTCTTTAAAAATATAAAAAATATTAAAATTCAAATCACCCCTCTTATCTCAATAATTAAAATAATAATACATAAACAATTAAAAAAATTAACATCATGGCAATCACTGTGTGTGAAAACACCTGTGCTATTAACATATAAAAATATTTATATATAATAAGATAATATAATATATAATATATCTCACATATTTATATCATGACATCTCACAGAGCACTGAGAGAGCACTGATTAGAGATCCGCAGCTCAGGTCGGAGAATCTGTTCACAGGACAACTATTAAGAAGCCCTGTTATTTATTTATTAAAATTTTTGAAAACTATGTATCATTTTCTTTTTTACTGCATACATACGTGCTACGTTCTGTTGGTCTATCACATAAAATTCAAATGTAACGTGAAAAAATGTGCAAATAGTTCAAGGGGTATGAATACTTTTTGAAGGCACTGTATAAGGTCATATGCTAGGCTAGATCACATAAACTTTGACAACAATAATGTCCTTTTGGAATCTTTCTGGAAGAACATTAAATTCAACTGGCAGTTGTTTGAGCATAAACTGCAATCTTATAATCTAGTTATTGTGGTTACATTTATTGTCATATCTCTTATACAGGGTGGCCCAGAAAAAAGTGGCCTGCCTCCAGTGATAGTATGACAAATGGATTGTTTATTTTTTAATTATACACAAGTCACAAAATATCCTGAAAGTGGTCCCTATTTACGTCTATGCATCTTTGGGTACATCGGATTATGTTGTTGATACTGCTTGCTCTTCAACAGTTATGCTGCGGATACTGTCTGTGATATCTTCCTTGAGTTCATCCAGTAGGTGTGGATTGTTGGCGGACACTTTCTGTTTTATATTTCCCCACAGATAAAAATGACATGTGGACAAGTCTGGGGAACGTGGTGGCCATAACCCCTCGCTCACAGTTTGCTTCTCTGTAAACAATTAATGAACCTGTACCCATACCCGTGAGAACTGTGAGGTGCGGCATGTTGCCTCATCTTGATGGAAAAAGTAGGACATTATTTCTTCTGCAGCATCACTGTTGAAGAGCTGTAAGCAGTATCAGCCAATATAATCCGATGTGCACAAAGATGCAGAGATGTGAACAGGGACCACTTTCTTGTGTGACTTGTGGGTAATTAAAAAAAAAAAAACAATCCACTTGTACGTTCATCTTGTAATACTATCGCTGGAGTTGGGCTACTTTTTCGTGGACCACCCTGTATTTTGATTATGTTAACCCCTTTGCAACCTGAGCTATACATGTATGGCAGAAGTCATGTATAGGAGTCAAGACATGGCGCCCACTCGTGTATACATTTCGCCCCTCAGATGCCGTGGTCAAATGTGACCACAGCATCTGGGCAGTCCGGAAGCCACCCCCTCCTATAAGTGTTCCCAGCCGGAGATCGGGGAACTTGTTACACTGTACTAATAGCCCAAAGCCTCAAGCAGGCTTCGGCAGTTATTAGTGGAATATATTTCCAATATATGATTGCCGGTTATAGTCACCAAGGGTCACTCAAAAAAGTTAAAAAAATTTTAAAAAGTTAAAACAATTAAAAAAAAAGTATAAAAATATATAAAAGTTCAAATCATCCCATTTCCCCAAAATCAAAATACTTTACCAATAAAAAATAAACATCAAGGGGGTAGCCAGGTGCACGACACCCATACTATTAAAATATAACAATATTAATCCCATATGGTGAATTGCGTAATGGAAAAAAAAAAAAAAAAGCCAATTCACCATTTTTTGTCACTTCGACTCCCGAATTTTTTTTT
The DNA here is from genome assembly GCA_900303285.1 of Rhinella marina. Classification (NCBI taxonomy): domain Eukaryota; kingdom Metazoa; phylum Chordata; class Amphibia; order Anura; family Bufonidae; genus Rhinella; species Rhinella marina. Next base: position 57,975 of record ONZH01000200.1, on the reverse strand, counting down.
TATAAAAAGTGATCTAAAAGTCACACACAATGGTATCACTGAAAAGTACAGATTGCCCAGCAAAAAATAAACCCTTGCACAGCTCTGTACACATAACTACAAAAAACTTATAGGGTTCAGAATATGGGGATTAAAAAAAAATATATTTTTTCAAGGTTTTTATTTTTTCAGTATTAAAGGGGTTGTCTCATCACAGACAATGGGGGCATATTGCTAGGATATGCCTCCAGTGTCTTATAGGTGCAGGACCCGCACCTACATCGCGAACAGAGCCCTGCAAGGTGGTGGCTGGAGGACTCTGGTCTGGCTATCACCAAGTGTGCTCCCCATAGAAGTGAATAAGAGTGCACTGCGCATGACCGGTCACCGTTTCCATTCACTTCTATGGGCCTGACGAAAATTTTCAGCGGTTCCATAGAAAATGAAAGGAGGGCGGCTGCGCATGCGCAGTGCACCCTCCAAAACTTTTGAGACTCTGTTCTCGATATAGGACAAGACAAAGGGGACACATCCTAGCGATATGCTCCCATTGCCTGTGATAAGACAACCCTTTTAAATGCAAGAGAAACTATACAAGTGTGGTATCATTGTAATCACATTGACCTAGAAAATGATTTTAACAGGTCAATTTAACCACATAGTGAACGCCATAAACCCCCAAAAAACTGTGGCAGAATTGTGTTTTTTTCCCCCAATTCCACTCCATTTGAAAATTTTCCCCAGCTTCCCACTACGTTGTGTACAACCATAAATGGTGCCAAACAGTTTTGTGTTGGAAGTAATATGAGACCTGAGGTACCAATTTTTTCTGTGGAGTTGATGATGAAAATCTTAGACAATTGAAAATTTTTTAATCAGAAATCAGAGACTGAGGACAACTTTGATCTAAAGTATGTGGATAGATTTAGGCAAGTATCCAGTGGAATTCTCAGATGCCACATCTAATTTTAAGTAAATCTACATACTTTGTTAAATTTACATTTAAAGTTCACAGTAAGACTGGAAATGGCATTTGTTTGAAAAGAAATGACAGGGTTATGAAATGTCAAAAGTGTTAAAGGGAACCTGTCAGCTCCGAAACACCCCCTGAACTAGAATAAGAGGTGTATAGTGTAATTAGTGCTGATTCCGATTATGTAAGTTTTATCTTCATACTCACTTCTATTCTGACGCTGTGCTCCCACAAACCAGCAGTAAAATACATTGAGAGGACTCTTCTTTGAGTCCTCTCCATTATGTGAGTGAGCACCGGAGTCCACTGAGTGTATTTTACTACCGGTTTGTCAGAGCACAGAGTCAGAATGCAAGTGAGTATGAAGATAAAACTTACATAATCGGATTCAGCATCACTTACACTATACATCTCTTACTCTAGTTCAGGGGGTGTTTCGGAGCTGACAGGTTCCCTTTAAGTGTCCATCTGATTGCAATATACATACTGTAGGTAAAATATGGAAAAGTCAGTGTGTAATGCAGTAAACCAGTAGTTTTGAAAACTATGGGCACATCATCACTGATTTTGGTTTATTGTTCATTTGCTTCCTAAATGCAAAATTAAGCAACTTTATAGACAGTCTTGATTAAAAATTTTCTATGATTTTGTTGCTGTGAGTCTGTGCAGCACCTTCACATGGCGGGATGTCATGCTGCTCATAGCATAGATCCCACATCACATTGCTCCTAGAGGATGATGTACATGGCAAGGCAAACTGTTAGAGAGTGAGAAGAGGACTGAGGGTCTGGGTCTGTACAGTTTTCTACATTCACTTCTATGGGAGTTCTGAGAACAACCAAGTGCAGTTGCAATTTATACATGGACGGAAAAGGTTTTCCAGAACAGGAGCTACTTTTACTCAGCAGCTCTCCAATCTGGTTCATATTGAGGGAATCTGAGTAGGAGCCTCCCTCTGTGACATCCATATGTGCTAACAGAACATGTGGAAATGGACAAACCCTCTAATGTTAGGTATGTGGTACACAAGTACTGAAGTAATGACACACACCCTGTTTTCAGCACTGTATTAGTTTTTGTGAAATTTACAGTTTACCAGTTGCAGCACTGGTGTTGCTGCAAGCCATGTTTTATATATGCTCCATAACTGCTTGCTTGTTCATGGTATACAATACACTAATACTGGCCCTGCCCTTTCCAATATGATGCTGTGGTATGATAAGGTCCCAGATGCCATCATCAGTGGAGAAGTACATGTCAGTGGCCCTCTTTAGTGTGAGAGCTCAATGGCATAAGAATACCACACTCCTCATGTGGACTGTGGATAAATTATAAAAGGTGCTATCATTCCTTCCTTGTGGGGCCTTGTTGGGTGTCTGGCCATGTGATTACTGCAGCATGGGAGGATACTGGGTGCTGGGAGTTGGTGTTATAGAAAGTCAACCCAGCTCATCCATTGTGGAAGCACTCATCTCTCTATGTTCAAATGTATTGCCGTCCTCAGGACAGTGATGCAGTTGATTGCTGTGGCAGGGTACGGGAGCAACGTCTCCCTCCCCCATTCCTTCTGTTAGGCTTCAGACCTAGAGCCTGTAGCCTATCAGAGGCCAGCACAGAAACTCCTCTGTTTGGGGGAAAAACCCTACACCAAGCAGGAGCTGTGGATGAACCATCTGTGCGTGCCTTCGGCGTTCTCATTCTGCCGCTGCTCGCCTGTCTGCACTGTAGCGTAACTTCTGCCTTCCCACTCATCGCCTCATATGCGACGTACCGACAAGGTGGAACTCCACCTTGCACCTGATGGAGAGACTGTGTGAGCAGCAGCAGGTGATAGTGTAGTTTCAGCTGCAGCACTCATGGGTGATTCGCTCTGCGGAACTGCACCACTTTACCACCAATGAGTGGGCCAGCATGTGGGAAGTGTGCAGTGTTGCGCTGTTTCAAGTACTCCACCAACATTGCCAGCGCTGATAAAGCTGTCCTCAGCGTTACTATCCTGCTTCTATGCTTCCTTGAAAAAACACTTCAGGCGATGATGGAGGAGGATGTGGCACAGGAGGAAGAAGAGGAGAAACAGGGATCATTCTCACGGTTATTAGGCCAGTTGGCCACACGTGGCTTGAAGGGTTGGTTCCTGCACCAACAGTTGCCAGGTACACAACTGTCCAGCCAGTACACTGTTTTGGATGATCATGAGAAGGAGGAACCGTGTGCACAGCAGGGTGGCACCTAAATCATTTACAGGCATGAATGGAGCGTGGCTAGGGGGATACAGAGGACACAGACAATACACCTCCCACCGAGGACAGCTTATCGTTATCTCTGAGCAGCCTGTCACACTTGAGTGAGTAAGTACATGCTGCAGTGCCTGTGCAATGACCGCCAAGTTGCCCTGATTGTTACTAGTGCTGATTACTGGGTGGCCACCCTGCTGGATCCCCGCTACAAGGACAATGTGCCATCTTTACTTCTCTCACTGGAGTATGATTGGAAGATGCACAAAAACAAGTGCTCACTGGTAGACGCGCTACTGATGGCGTTCCCACCTCACAGAGGAGGATCAGTGGAAGCATGATGCGAAGGAGGAGGAGGAAGTCACCAACGCAGCTGGGGCACTGGCACCACCTCAGAAGGCTGAAATGTGGAAAAGCTTTGTAAGCACGCCACAACATCCAGCGCCACCAGCTCATACGGAACGTCTTAGCAGGAGGCAGCGTTTCAGCAACATGGTAGAAGAGTATTTGTGCACATGTCTGCACGTACTGACTGATGGGTCTGCCCCATTAAACTTCTGGGTCTCCAAATTGGACACATGGCCTGAGCTTGCGCTTTGCACCTTGGAGGTGCTGGCCCGCCAAGTGTATTGTCCAAACATGTGTTTAGCATGGCGGGGGGGTGATGACGGACAGGTGCATCCGCCTGTTCACAGCCAACGTGGACAAGCTCACATTATTTAAAATGAACCAGGCATGGATCCCACAGGGCTTGACCGTACCTTGGGCAGTGTAGATAAGTATACCGGCCGCACCCAGCCATTGTTATACTCTAGGACAGTTTGTTCTGTTTGCCATTTCCCAATGTTTTGGGGTGTCCCCAAATTAAAAAAAAAATGAAAGAAAGAAAAAAACAAAATTAAAAAAACAAAACCCAAAAACAGTGTTGGCTACCTCCTCTGCCTCTCCCACCTACACCACCATGTCCACCTCCTCCTACACCCGGACCCCCACCTCATGGGTCAAGATTATTATTTGTTATATTGGCAGAGTAGAGAAGTATACTGGTCGCACCCATCCATTATTATACTCCAGTGCAGTTTGTTCTGTTTGCCATTTCCCAATGTTTTGGGGCCTCCCCAAATAATAAAAAAAAATAATAAAAAATAAAACCCAAAAACAGTGTTAGCTTCTCCTTCGCCTCCCCTACTTACACCACCATGTCCACCTCCTGGCTCAAGATTATTATGTCTTATATTGTCAGAGTAGAGAAGTATACCGGCTGCCCACAAAATGGCTATAGGTCAAACACAGAATTAACAGACAAATAAAAAATAAATAAATAAATTAAAGAAAAACAAAACAAAACAGACAAACACAAAAACAGTGCTGACTACGTACCTACTCTGCCCCTTCCACCTACATGTCCACAGCCTCTTCAACCTCCTACTCCGCTTGGACCTCTGCCTCCTGGTTCAAGATTATTATTTTTTATTTTTATGTATTCTAAGTAATTTCCCTATGCACATCTATTTGCAGCGCAATTATCCGCTTATGCCTATTTATGACCCAAAACCAGAAGTGGGTTGGAAGAGAATGAGAAATATAAAGGAAGGACCTTCCTGCTGGATCAACCTATCAACTTTTGGCTTTAGCTAAAAAACTGCCACACAAAGCTGTGACACCTACCTATGACAATTTCTTTGCATTTTTTGCTCTATTGACATATTTTTTTAATGCAGCATGCACTGGAAATATTGGAGGTCATTTATTATTAGATATACACCAATTTCTGGCGTATATATCTATTGCAGATTTGAGCCGAATCTACAACTTTTCCCCGCTCACGCCAGGTCTAAAACAAAGGGGGCATGGCGCGGCCGGGGAAGGGGGCGGGACACCCGGACCATCTCATTTATCATTTTCTACACCTGTTTTAGACATAGAAAATTATCTAAGTCACAGGAGGGAGCTGGCGTAGATTTAGGTCAGAGGTGGATGAGCCTAACTTATGTAGAGGCTCCTCTACATAACTTAGGCGCATCATGCACTAGCACAAGGGGTATTAAGACAGGCATCTAAAACAGTAGTCTTAATAAATGACCACGAGTGTTTTTCAGATATTGTCCCATAGACTTCTCTATAGGAGAAAAAAGTTTCCCAAAAACCATGTGACTAGAAAACACCATCCCAAACAATGCTTGTAAAAACAAAACAAAACATGAATCCATATCAAAATCCACAAGTAACACGTGTATTTTGGTGCAAAAACTCAGAGAAATCCGCACAACATCTATGTGGAAATTCTGTTAGAAAAACAGCACTTGCATGGAGCCTAACAGACAAAAAGCTGTCAATCAATGAGTGGCTACCTACTGTGGATGAATGCTGAGGGCCCCTGGCTCATAGTGCTATGCGAGCATAGAAATTACTAAACTATAAATTTCACAATTTCAGTACACCACAGGCACATGAAATCAGCATGTCTGGCACTACTTCATGCTGCCTACAAAGAGGGCAGGATAAATCTGGTAACCGATTTCCTTTAAGGTTTTGTGAGGCGATTTTAATCAAGTAGTACGAGAAATCAAGTTACAATATATTACAATTACAAAAGGCCTGAGGAAATGTTTTACTTTTTAAGCCTCTGCTAAGTAGATTGTGTTGACTTATGATCGTTTGCTGATATGTACAATTAGCATAATTGCAACTAACATGACAACACCATTTTACCAGTAATAACAGGAAAGCTGGGAGATGAAATAGATCTTGTTTGGGTATAAAACACAGAAATATCCGCCGAGAAACACTGTCAAATAAAATCATCATCATAAGGAACTGTGAATTGGTTGTATTAAAGGGGTTCAAGTGTCATTAAAGTGTATAGGAAGGTTCTGTCCCATAGAAGTAAATGGGACTTCTTCTTGTAATTACAGCTGCTCACAGCTGCGATATCGAGCAGGTAAACAATGAAAGGAAGGCAGCGTCCATGGAGTGTGGCCTACTCTTCAACCAGCTGATAGGCGGCAGTGTCAGACCCTCGCTCATCTGATATTGACCTGTCCTGAGGATAGTTCATCAGTATTGAAATTCCAGAAAACCCCTTTAAAATAATAGTATTAAAACTTGTCTAACAAAATTAATGTGATATATGTTAGGGAATCTGTGTAGATTAACCACTGACATGATTTGCTGATCTCTGATACAAACGTACATGTTCCCATCTACACAATAGTATTTTTCCTTTTATTACTGTTCAGGTGGTATAATATGGAGCACATAGTAGTAATCATTACTGCCAGCTTTGGATATAACCTTACTGTACTTTACTTTTCAGGGGTGGTATCAGAGGGAACACATAGTACTAATCATGACACAACTTTGTATAAACCTTCCAGCACCTTGCTATTCAGGGTTGGTGTCAGAGGGATTACATAGCACTAAGCATGACTGCCACTTTAGTACTTAAAGGGACATTCCAAGATGATTTATGGCCTATATGTAGTTCCCCAGTACAGGGGTATCTGCAATTGTTTGGTAATGTACCGTTATGCTTTGTGATGTCATTCTATTCTGTTTAATGTGAATGAGCATGGGGTAGGCATAGCCAGGTTTAGTAATCCTGGCTTAGGCCTTTTAGGAGGTAACTAGGGTGTGCGCTGGCTCCACTCCCAGCTCTAGAGAGTTCTATGTAGTTGTAGGAAGAGCTTGGAGGATATAGGGAGCAGACACTATATGCTCCTCTCCTCAGGTCTCTAGCTTCTTGAATCAGGAGACTAACAGATCTCTTTGGGATCCTCTTCTTCTGATACAGCAATAGAGGAAGAAAGACAAGATTGGAGAGTCTGCATGGCCAGGTGAGGAAATGGTCTGCAAGGTTACCTGCATAAAGCTTTCCAGACCCTGCTGCTGTGGAGGGGTAACAAGTTAAGACCCCCTACATACTTCAAGAATGACTTGGACAGTTGTATCATTGAACCTGCACTCTGACGTGTAAATTACAGGCGTTATTGAGAGAATACAGTTGCCACAGATTCTAGTAAGAGAGGCTTCCAACATTCCCTAACTCATGCACAGGCTTCTGAGGAGTATTTACACTCTGTACATATTATTGTTGGATTCACTGCAACGCCTGTTTTACATTCAAGTAAAGAAGGACATTTGTTTTGTTAAAGATGGCCTTGTTTACTGACTCCTACATTGTCACACACTGGCCACTGCACTACTGCATCTCTTACCAGGCACCCATACAACCATCAACATCAAAGGCACCACAAGCTACCATCAGGCAGTAGCCTCAGCTACAGGGAGTGCCTCGAGGGAAGTACGGGTGCCCCTCCATTCACTGTACAGGCCATAGGGAGTAACGGCCTGGGAAAGACACTGTGACACATCTATAGTCCGGGCCTCTACCACTCCCATCCTCAGCTCCAGCTCCTCAAGGGCTTGCTGCATATTCTCAATATCTGATCATCAGGGTCTGATACTCTGCACCCTCGATGAGCTATTTGAAGTCACTGGGAGCAGCGCTGCAGGTGGCCAAATCCGTCCACTACACTATGGATGGAGCTGTGTATTTCCAACACCAGCTTTTGGCACTGGAGTTACACTGAAATGAGAAGGTGTTGGGGGTGTCGGACCCCCACTGAACAGATAATGATTGTCTTTGCAGTGACCTGGCAGGGAAAGTGAGGGGAGGAGAATGGGAATGCAGGTAGTATGAGGTAGTAGTACTCATGGTAGCAGCTACCCACAACCTGTGCTCTCTGAGTGATGCACAGTGAGGAAGGGGTGCACTTGATGTTGATATTCCTACGGAGCAGAACCTGGTTGGGGTCTTTGGCCTGATAGAAGGCAGAATGGTGAGGTGCAAAGACAGGAGACTTGTACAAAAGGCAGAGAATAGTTGTATAGTGCAAATCTGTTCTACATATAAATTGAGGTACAGTTCTTGAACAGTTCCAACAAACTTACAGCAGTTCCTGAGACTGAAATAGTGGATTAACTCCAGGACCACCCTGCAGAAATGTGCTTTCATATATGCAGTACTTAACATCTTAATTCAGCCAAGGGGTTCAATTCTTCAAAAATGTCTATAATCAGCTGTGGGGTATAGACCCTCAAAAACAAGCTACCTCAATAATATGATTGACAGCCAGAAGCCTTAGACAAGTGTTACTTACACAGATTTTCAAGCACACCCTCTTTTTATGGCTTCTAAGTAGAGATGAGCGAGCATGCTTGGCCGAGCGTACTCGGGAGCAATTTTCGAGTAGTAGCGTACGCATTTTATAATCTGTACGCTAATGCATACGCATCTTATAATCTGTACACTAATGCGTACGCATCTTATAAATTACAAACAATCTTACAAATTACAAGATGCGTACGCATTAGCGTACAGATTAGAAGATGCGTACGCTACTACTCGAAAATTGATCCCGAGTACGCTCGGCCGAGCTGCTCGCTCATCTCTACTGCTAAGCCTTTTTCAGGGGTTCTTATCTACCATGTTTCTCTGGGATATTTCATGACCTTCTGCCTGAGTTCCTAAACATGGTCAGAAGCTGCTACTGCTATTCAGGGGTGGTATCATAAGAACCAAATACAGATGTGGCAGTTCTTATGTTCTCACTTAAAGAAGTTGTCTCATTTCACCAAATGGTATCTGATAGTAATGTGTAAGTGATGTTCCACGTCCCAGAACAGATGGTGACATCACAGGTGATGATATCTGAGAGCTTCGTGTCTAGCAGTGACATCATAAAGAGTGTCAACCCTATAAATAGAGCTCTGAGATCCACAGCAGCCAGATGTATGGGAGACTAGTCAGATTGTCCTCATACACATGAGATTGTTAGAACTCGTTAAAATTAGTGGGTTCTATACTATTCCATAATCCCAATAATAAAGCTAGTCGACCCTTCAATTTTCCAACTTTCTGGAAAAAAACTGCACTAACCTTGCCCTCGTTCTTGTTGACCAATGCTGTAGTGGCTAAGCTAGAATTCTCCCCCCCTTCTAGTCCATCCCAACCAGCTATATAGCACCCATAGTAGTTGTGTCTAAGTCATCTATATACTTGTTTTTCTTATATTACTTGCAGGCTGCTTTTGTTAAAGTGTAAAGATAGGTTACTTTTTTAAGAAAAAGCATAGAAGCAGTTAGGTAAAACCCTGTTAGGGGCAAATTGTAACATTTATGACACTATTTTGGTGATATTGATCTGTGATCACAAAAGTTAAAAAAGTAACAAATGTAATATACTTTGTTCAAAATATGTCTGAAACAATTTTAGGACTGCTGATATACAATCCCTGTAGTGTCCACTAGATGGCATTAGATACTTTCTGTCACATTCGACTAGACAAATAAAAGTAACCCTTTTTCTTGAACGTTTCTTTCACCTGACATATATTATAGACCTGTAAGCATAGACAACGCATGGATCAAGAAATCAGTTGATCATGGATGAATATGATGAACTTGTCAAACAAGAATGCTGATCATCACTTAATTATTTGCTGGATCAGTTTATTAGTAAAATTGACAAGTGTAACATCAACACCAACAAGTCATCAACCTTATTCTTGTATATAACATTGTACAAAATGTTTTGGAGCTTACTGATTTTCATTTTCAAGTATTTAGCACACAGGATGGATTTGAAAGAAAAGATGAAAAATCTAGATTGATAAATTTCACATAATTGATAAAAGCTAGATATGCTTTTGTTCCAGACTGTACATTTTTTAAACCAACTTATTATTCTCAAATCAGTAGCATTTCTAAAACTGGGTATGTGTTCTGTGTCTTATGCCGAGTGTCACTAGTGTTCCGGATGGCTGTCACTACTTTTAAATTCTGCAATGGAAAATAAGCAAGCGGAGATTGGGTAAGTGGTGTCGGAACATCGGTTCTAGTTGTATAGTTATAGTTGTAAATTGCTACCTAAGCAAATATCTGATTTAAGAAAAAAAATCACTTGAGTTAAAATCTAGATCAAATGACATTCAAATCATTTTAAAGGCAAAATTCATATATGGTGTTGGTGAAAATTTAGTGCAGAGCCTGAAGTTATGTGACAAGACACAACAATTCTCTAGTGATACAGTAACAGTCAATTCTTTGGAATATTTCCAAAGCATTATGTATACATATACAAACACATGTTTACGTACACATAAACGAACCCAGCTCCAATTTCCCTAGAGGGATAAAACAATATTTTTAATACTAGTGATGATCAAGCACTTCGATGCTTGGGTGCTCGGGTGCTCTGGCAGAATATTAGGTGGTGCTCGAGTGCTCAGCCGAGCACCCGAGTATAATGGAAGTCAATGGGAGAAGACCAGGAACCCCCTGCTCTGCAGAGGGGAGGGTGTCTGGTTCATAGGGAAACATCAGGAAATGGTGGAAACACCACAGAAATGGTTAGGGAACAGCATGGGGAGGATGTCTGCATGCATCTTGGACTCCAAAGTCGCTGATATTCATGATGATGTCCGACTATTACGCCACTTTTACGGAATGACAAAAATACCCCCCCAAACCAAATAAAACATAACATTGATTTTAGAGGAAATATTGTTAGGAAACACCCTCACCCCTAATATTTTACACGGTCAGATCAGCAGCAGGTACTCGCCCCGAATGTTTTACACGGTCAGCTCAGCAGCACGCACTCGCCCCTAATGATTTAGATGGTCAGATCAGCAGCAGACCCTCACCCCAAATGTTTTTGAGTGTCAGCAGCACTGAACGTCAACTTGTCAGGATGGGGACCAGAGTGAAGAAGTAACATAGTAACATAGTAACATAGTTTATAAGGCCGAAAAAAGACATCTGTCCATCCAGTTCGGCCTGTTATCCTGCAAGTTGATCCAGAGGAAGGCAAAAAAACCCTGTGAGGTAGAAGCCAATATTCCTCACTTTAAGGGAAAAAATTCCTTCCCGAAGAGGAAGAGGAAGTAGTGGACGATGAAATCAGTGGCCCAACATGGGAAGGAGGCAAGCTGAGCAAGGACAGCAGTACAGAGGGGGAGGAATGCGCAGCACTGCAACAGGCTATAAGAGGCGATGGGGTGGCAAAAGGGAGAAGGCAGGCCACACCAACAAGTGTGGACGATAAAAGAATTGTCATTTGCAACCTGTGCCGTACCAAAATGAGCAGGGGCATGAACACTAGCAACCTGACCACCACCAGCATGATCTTCATGGCAGCAAAGCACCCTAATAGGTGGGCCAAACGCCTGGATCCACAATCGGTGTCTGCAGGTCACACCACTGCCTCCTCTTCCCTGTATTACGTGCTAGCCAAGACGCAGGGCCAGATGCCTCCCGCCCTGCACCTTGACCCTCGCAAGCACCATCAGCGAGCACATCCACTTCTGTGTCCCAGCGCAGCGTACAGATGTCCATGCCCCAGGCCTTTGAACGAAAGCGCAAATACCCAGCCACCCACCCACAGGCCATAGCACTAAATGCTGAAAATGTTGCTTGTGGACAATAAGGCTTTTCGCAGTCTGATGCCTGCGGCTGTCCCTCGTTATGCAGTACCAACCTATAACCAGGCGTGGTTGTGTCTGATAACGGCCGCAACTTGGTGGCGGCTTTGGAGCTCGGCAAGCTCACACACATACTGTCACGCTCAGGTGTTGGGGGAAAACCACACAGAGCATAGGAGGGAAAGAAGATTAGGCCTGGAAACTAAGGAAGGAAGATGGACACCTCCTAAAGGAAACCATGACTCTAATCCTGATTGACTACCAGTATGAACAGGCCTCAAAGGTAGGCAGGTTCATACACAGGAACCTAAACCAAACTGACCCTATAGGACCCTGGGACTAGTGACAGGAATGAGTCTACCTGTTCCTCCAACAGGAAAGACGAACAGGAGTCTCCCTCAGGCCAAACAACTGCTTCAACTTAGTGGTTCAGTGGTTTCTCAAAACTACACTTATTTGCCTGAGCTGCTGGTGAAGGTGCAAATTTCCGAAAGTCACCTACAGCTTCCGCTGGTCTGGCAACGCTGCAGCAGCGCTTACACTTGCCAGCTCACTGACTGCTGTGCGACCTGAGCATGCGCTGGAACTCTACCTCCTCACAATAAAGGTGGACAGCGCTGCATGTAGAAAAGGTTCTGAGAAGCGGCCTAATGTCACAACTAGGAGGGAAAAGTTTTGGAAAATGGTAAAGGAGTACCTAGCTGACAATGTCAACGTCCTCAGCGATCCCTCTGTGCCTTATAATTATTGGGTGTCTAAGCTGGAGCTGGGGCACGAACTGGCGCTCTACACCTCGGAGGTGCTGGCCTGCCCTGCCGCCAGCGTTTTGTCGGAGCGGTTATTTAGTGCCGCTGGGGGCATAATAACTGCTAAGCGCATCCGCCTGTCAACTGAAAATGTTGACGCTAATCAAAATGAACAAGGCCTGGATTGCCCCTGACTTCGCTACCCCACCAGAGGAAAGCGGCTGAACATAAAGGAACTTTAAATGTGGCTTTTAAGGTGTATTGAATACACTGTATTTCCATGAACCCCTTCCTCTTCTCGTCCTCTTCCACCATCATATCAAACTGCTTATTAGGCTGCCCTCACCTTTAAATATTTAAGAGGTTCACCAGCAGGCCCTCACCCCTAATTTTTTAACCTAAAAAATTAACCTCACTCTGGTCCTCCTCCTGACATGTTGACCTCACAAGAACCTGTTTTGCGCCGCCCTCCAAACTGAGACATGAAGCTAGGAGTTTTGAATGACTTTGTTTCTTGTGCTCTGCCAGCAGACACTGTTTCACCGCACCCACCGTGCACCATCAGCAGCACGTCCACTTCCCTGTCCCTTACTGCTCGCCTTGCGCATACTAAATGGTATATATGCAAGTTTGTCAAAAGTTGCGCAGATTTTTTTTAGTGTATGAGCAGAAAAATTTCACCGAATGAGCAAACGTTATGCAGCAGACACAGCGCAGGTAATGTCACATACCTGTTCTGCATGTGCAGTATAACCTTTCTGTATCCTAAATACCTGACAGCCAGTGTATTTTTTTCTGCCGTTATTCATATAATGTATAACGTTTGCGCAATCAGGCAAAGATAGTGTAGGGATAGGATTTGGCTAGGCAGGGCTAGTTGTTCTGTTGAAAAGACCCAAAAGTCCTTTTAAGGACTTTTGTTATATCTGGCTACAATTTTGTTATTCTTGATGGTCAAAATTTGTGCAAGTTTGCCTAATCTTAACACCAGCTGCGCAGCGTGTGCAGGACAATGTATGTTTCTCCTATATACCTGACATTTATTGCGTTTCTTTCTGCCGCTAATCACAGTGCCATTACATGGGCAGGACAATGTATGTTTCTCCTATGTACCTGACATTTATTTCATTTCTTTCTGCCGCTAATCACGGCGACATTAGTAATGTTGCCTTCAATAGCTGCAGAAAAAAATACACCGGATTTCTGTTATTTGGGATACACAAATGTTAGACAGCAGACGCTGAAAAGGTGGTGTTAAGGTCAGGCAACCTTGCACAATTTTTAACCCACCACAAAAATAATATATTGCAGCCAGATATAACAATGGACTTTTGTATCTTTTGAACATCACTACTAGCCCTGCCTAGCCAAATCCTATCCCTACACTAAATGTCCCTCCTTGCACAAATGTTAGACAGCAGACGCAAAAGAGGTACTGAGGCCTTAATTAACGATAGAAAAAATAGCAACGGATGTCAGGTATGTAGACTACAGAACGGTTCTAATGCACACTCTGTGCACGTGGTATTAGCGTCAGGCACACTTGCGTTCTTTTTGCCCCAAAATAAAAAAAAAAATGCAGCCAGATATAACAATGGACTTTTGTGTCTTTTGAACAGAACTACTAGTCCTGCCTAGCCAAATCCTATCCCTACACTATATGTCCCTCCTTGCGCAAATGTTATACAGCAAGACGCAAATGAGGTACTGCGGGCTTAACAGCAGAAATAATAGCAAAGGATGTCATGTATATAGTATACAGAGAGTAATACAGCATGCAGCAGCTTCACAGGTGGCGTTAATAGCACCCCCAAAATAAAATGTTTTCCAGCAAGATAGAATAGCCCTTAAAAGGGCTTTCGGGTCTTTTTAGAAGAAATACTATCCCTGCCTAGCGTTCTTCTCTCTCTACACTATCTGTCCCTCCTTGCAGCAGCTGTCCCTGGCTCGGTATGAGCCCGTCACATGTCACCGAGTGCTTTATAGCATCCGATGACACGTTCCCGGCCATCCAATCAGTGTAATGCCAGTAGCTAACATGGCTACTGGCATTACAGTGAATGCCAGTACCTTCCCGCACGCTAATTGGCTAATTAGCATGCGGGGAGGGGACTCGAGCATGGCGCTCGAGCACACGCGGTGTTCAGTCGAACACCGCGTGGACCCGAGCGCCGCCATGTTTGGCCGAATATAGTATTGTATTGTTGTGCCATTCCTTTATTATATCTACTAGAAGTTATGAATGAATTGCTAGCAGTCTTCAATAAGGGTACAGAGGGGAGGTAACCAGTTGGGGGTGTGTACCTGCCCAGTCTGAAAATGGCAGCACTGATTGGATAGAGCCAGTCTGTGCAGGTACACACCTCCAAATGGTTACCTCCCCTCTGTACCCTTACTGAAGGCTAATTGCAATTCATTCATAACTTCTAGTAGAAATAATACAGGAATGGCACAACATAGAGCCATAAGAATAGATGTTCCAGAATTGTTATTACATGGGGAATGCATGAAGCTATTAAAACAGGCATGTCAGGAGTGGTGACAGGTCCTCTTTAATCCGTTCTCTAGGTACTGTGCCATCAGTATTACAGGCGTATTTTATTGCTGTCTATATCACTGTGCAGTTCACCAAGATTCATAGCTAATGCCATCTGTTAAACAAAAAGAAAAGCATACAGCACACTTAAGTAAAGCAAAAAATCTGTGGGCACCCCTGCAGTGCAATAGCTCTTTAGTGGAACAAAATAAAGTGGAGTAGAAAAAATGCACTTTTAATGCATTTCGTGGCAGTCCAAACACATGCTTTTTAATCCCTTTTGTGAGCTGTAGATGTACGTATTGCAGGTCACTGTTACCGTCAGGTCTAATTTATTGCTGTGGACTTAACCATGCAGTGCCTCAAGATTCAAGTAGTGCCCCCCCCAGTGGCAGTAACAGTGACAATAGTGGCCCCATGACAGAGTGGGAAAGGTGGCAGCAGCAGTGGCAGTAACAGTGACAATAATGGTCCCATGACAGAGTGGGGAGGGTGGCAGCAGTAAATCCACAAAGCAATGCCAATAACTCCATAAGACCATAATAGGAAAGTAGAATTTATTAATCTCACAAATAATAACACAAATATAAAATTAGGGCCAAAAACCCCAAAGTATATGCTACAGAAGAGAAGCCAATATGGGGCAATTTGGACAAGGCCAATAGGGTAGTAAAAATGACGTATTTAGATTAGTATATCTACAGTACCACACGTAGCTACATCAAGAAAAATAATCAACATATCCCACATTGTAGCTCAGGAAGAGTCTATAGACATTCTACATATAAAAGAAAAACCAGGTTGGAGATTATACATGTACGTATATGATAATTACATCATAGATATAAAAATGATTAAATAAACCAACTGTCAGTATAACTATGCAAAAGAGGTTAAAGGGGTTCTCCAAGTTATATTTATTGATGACCTATCCTCAGGATAGGTCATCAATATCAGATCGGCTGATCGGCTGTTTGAAGAGGAGGCGCACAAAGTGCCAGTGCTGGCTACACTTCATTGTTTACTTGCTCGCCGTAACATACGCAGCGGTAAGCGGTAGGTGTAATTACATCTAACCGTCCCATTGAAATGAATGGGGCAGCTTGGGTGTAATTACACCTGCTCACCGCTGCGTATGTTATGGTGAGCACGTAAACAATGAAGAGGAAGCAGCGCTGACACGTCGCGCACTTCCTCTTCAAACAGATGAACGGCGGGGGTTCCGGGTGTCGGACTCCAGCCGATCTGATATTGATGACCTATACTGAGGAGATAATACTTTTGTGTGGGCAAGGATCACAAAGCAGAATATACCATACATAACTAATCAATAAAATATATAAATACTAGAGATGAGCGAGCACTAAAATGCTCGGGTGCTCGTTATTCGAGACAAACTTTTCCCGATGCTCGGGTGCTCGTTTCGAGTAACGAACCCCATTGAAGTCAATGGGAGACTCGAGCATTTTTTGCAGGGGACCAAGGCTCTGCCTAGGGAAGGCTGGGTGAAAACCTGGAAACATCAGAAAATGATGGAAACACCACGGAAATGGACAGGAAACAGCAGGGGCAGCATGCGTGGATGCCTCTGAGGCTGCCTAATCCCACCATTACCCCAAATTCTCCTGCAACAGCCTGGTGGTTACCCTCATGGCAATTGTGCTCACCCAGACCAAGAAAGGCGAGGCACATGCCCATCACATGTT
The DNA here is from genome assembly GCA_900303285.1 of Rhinella marina. Lineage (NCBI taxonomy): Eukaryota > Metazoa > Chordata > Amphibia > Anura > Bufonidae > Rhinella > Rhinella marina. The sequence continues at coordinate 41,315 of ONZH01000200.1, read as the reverse complement.
AGGGAAGCACCCAACTAGGTGCAACGAAGGTCCATCACCCATGCCCATGCTGGCACTGCTCTCCTATCCCCAGCCACACGATGCAGGCATAAGCCTGACACAGCATGGCGGTGACACCAACAAGTGACCAAGTTAGATGAGGTAGCAGGTGAGCCACCCAAAAATTTAGCCTGACGCAGCATGGCGGTGACAACAGAGTGACCGAGTTAGACTGAGGTAGCAGGAGGTGAAGCACGGATGGTAATTCGAAGGAGGAGGAGGGGTTGGAGGAAGAGGCATAGTAAGTCTGAGAAACCGTGACCGAGGTAGGCCCCGCAATCCTCCAAATGGGCAGTACATGAGCGGCCCCAGGGTCAGACTCGGTCAGAGCTACACGACGGTAGCAGGTAGAGCACATAAAAAATTTAGCGTCGCCCTGTATGGCTGTGACTACACATTGACCGAGCAACACGACGGTAGCAGGTAGAGCACAGGAAAAATTTAGCGTGGCCCTGTATGGCTGTGACTACACAATGACCGAGCTACACGACGGTAGCAGGTAGAGCACAGGAAAAATTTAGCGTGGCCCTGTATGGCTGTGGCTGTCAATTTAGGTACGGTTGTCAACTATGAAATTGATCAAGTGGGGCATTTGTTGTATGTATTCTTCTCCGTTTAATACCGTATACGTCACCTATCTGGAAAAATAGTTTGGCAAGATAGAAAGAGAGGAAAAAGACATATTTTTAAAAGTGACATTTAGTATAGATCAGTTAAAGAGAAAGAAAGGATTTTATGAAATGGATTTGTATCACTGAGAGCAAATAAACGTATTTTTTTATGTGACGTGCAGTATAGATCAATTACACAGAAACAACGGATTGTGGTCTGTGCAGACTGAGGTGCTGGACTGTAACTCACAGAATTGTTCCACTGAGCTGTATGAAATGGATTTGTATCACTGAGAGAAAAAGAACGTATTTTCTAATGTGACGTGTAGTATCGATCACTTGGAGAGAAAAAGTGGAATGTGCAGACTTGGGCTGCTATAGTGCAAACCACTATGGTGGTGACAACAGAGTGAGCGAGTGACACTGCGGGAGCAGGCAAACCACATAAACATTTTTTGTGGCCCTCTATGGCGGCGGTGACAACAGAGTGACTGAGTTAGTATGCGGTAGCTGGTGAAGCACCCAAAAATTTAGCCTGACACAGCATGGCGGTTACACCACCAATGACTTTGTCCGACTGAGAATGCAGTGAAATGGCTTTTGTTGAGCCTCCAAAAATTTTTTTCTTTTCGGAGTACATAAAGTCGACCCTCAGCAAAACTTTTTTTAAAAAATGTCGGTACTTGCGCCTCCTGAAAAATTGTTTTGGACTGTCTGTTTGACGCTCCTGAAACATTGTTTTACAGTGTCTGTAGTTGACACTGCGGAAAAATTGTTTGGAGAGAGGGCCTGTAGGTGGCCCTCCAGAAAAATTGTTTAGAGAGAGGGCCTGTAGGTGGCCCTCCGGAAAAATTGTTTGAAGAGAGGGCCTGTAGGGGGCCCTCCTGAAAAATTGTCGTAAAAAAGTGCCAGTTGGCCCTCTAAAAAATTGCGTTTTGGGTCAGCGTTAGGCAAAGACGACAAGGAGGAGGAGGAGTAGGAGGAGTAGAGAAGAGGAATCGGATACATAAGTAATGTTAATATTTAGCTGCTTTCCCCCGGAGGAGATTTGAATTCCGGTGAAATCCAGGCTTTGTTCATTTTAATAAGCTTCAACCTGTCAGCGCTGTCAGTTGACAGGCGTGTACGCTTATCGGTGATGATGCCACCAGCTGCACTGAATACCCGCTCTGACAACACGCTAGCGGCAGGGCAGGCCAGCACCTCCAAGGTGTACAGCGCCAGTTCAGGCCACGTGTCCAGCTTTGAAACCCAGTAGTTGTATGGAGCAGAGTGATCGCTATGGACGTTGGTATGGTCAGCTAGGTACTCCCTCACCATCTTCCTTTACAGCTCCCCCCTACTCTGCCTAGACTGGGGACAGGTGACAGTGTCTTGCTGGGGTGACATAAAACTGGCAAAGGCCTTGGAGAGCGTTCCCCTGCCAGTGCTGGACAAGCTGCCTGCTCGCCTACTCTCCCCCGCTACTTGGCCCACAGAAGCACAGCCCTCTGCCGCTAGCGGCGTCAGATGGGAAGGATTGTTTCAGCTTGCGCACCAGGGCCTGTTGATATTAATTCACTCTCATACTCCTTTCCTTTACAGGGATGAGAGTGGAAAGGTTCTGCTTGTACCGTGGGTCCAGGAGAGTGAACACCCAGTAATCGGTGTTTGAAAAAAATCTTCTAACGCGAGGGTCACGGGATAGTCAGCCTAACATGAAGTCTGCCATGTGCGCCAGAGTCCCAACACGCAAGAATTCCCTCTCCTCACTGGCCTGACTCTCCATTTCCTCCTCCTCCAAGTCCTCCTCTTCAGCCCATACACGCTCAACAGTTAATAAGGACTGAGCACTGGTACCCTCTTCTGTTTCGCCGACATTCTCCTCCTCTTCCTCCTCATCCTCATCCCCCTCCTCCGATACGCGCTGAGAAACAGACCGGAGGGTGCTCTGGCTATCAAGCGACGTATCTTCCTCCATCTCTTGTGACAAGCGCAAAGCTTCCGACTTCATGCTGAGCAGTGAATTTTTCAACAGGCAAAGCAGCGGGATGGTGAGGCTGATAATGGCGGCATCGCTGCTGACCATCTGTGTTGACTCCTCAAAGTTGGTCAACACCTGGCAGATATCAGACATCCATGTTCACTCCTCATTGCAGACTTGAGGAAGCTGACTGACCTGACTACCAGTTCTGGTGGAAGTTGACATCTGGCAGTCTACAATCGCTCTGCGCTGCTGGTAAACTCTGGATAACATGTTTAATGTCGAATTCCATCTTGTGGGCACGTCACACAACAGTCGGTGAGCAGGCAGTTGTAGGCGGCGCTGCGCTGCCCTGAGAGTGGCAGCATCTGTGGTCGACTTGCGGAAATGCGCACAGATGCGGCGCACCTTGGTGAGCAAATCAGACAGATTGGGGTATGTCTTGAGGAACCACTGATCTATGAGATTGAACACGTGGGCCAGGCATGGCACATGTGTCAGTCTGCCGAGTTGCAGAGCCGCCAACAGGTTACGCCCGTTGTCACACACAACCATGCCTGGCTTGAGGTTCAGTGGTGCCAGCCACAGATCGGTCTGCGCCGTGATTCCCTGTAATAGTTCTTGGGTGGTGTGCCTTTTGTCACCTAAGCTCAGCAGTTTGAGCACCGCCTGCTGGCGCTTAGCCATGGGACTGCTGCTGCGCCTAGAGCTACCGACTGAAGGCGCCGTGCCCACGGATGGTAATTCAGAGGAGGAGGTGGAGGAGGGGTCGGAGGAGGAGGCATAGTACGTCTGAGAGACCGTGACCGAGGTAGGCCCCGCAATCCTCGGTGTGGGCAGTACATGAGCGGCCCCAGGGTCAGACTCGGTCCCAGCCTCCACCAAGTTAACCCAATGTGCCGTCAGTGATATATAGTGTCCCTGCCCGGCAGCACTTGTCCACGTGTCCGTGGTTAGGTGGACCTTCTCAGAAACAGCATTGGTCAGGGCACAGATGATGTTCTGTGACACGTGCTGGTGTAGGGATGGGACGGCACATCGGGAAAAATAGTGGCGGCTGGGGACCGAATACCGAGGGGCAGCCACCGTCATGAGATTGCGAAAGGCCTCGGTCTCTACCAGCCTATAGGGCAGCATCTCCAGGCTCAGCAATTTGGAGATGTGAAAGTTAAGGGCTTGGGCATGTGAGTGTGTGGAACTGTATTTCCTCTTGCGCTCCAGTGTCTGCTGTAAAGACAGCTGAACGCTGCGCAGGGACACATTGGTGGACGCTGTGGAGGATCGTGGAGGCGAAGGTGTGGTTTTCTGGCGGGAGGCGCTCGTGCCGGGGTCCTGGGCAGGGGGTTGACTAGCAGAGGCAGCGAGTGACACAGGGGAAGGAGCAGTGGTGTGACCCGCAGGAGGTGGTGAACGGCCTTGGTTCCATTGAGTGGGGTGTTTAGCACTCATATGCCTGCGCATGCTGGTGGTGGTTAGGCTAGTAGTGGTGGCACCCCTGCTGATCCTGGTGTGGCACAGGTTGCACACCACAGTCCGTTGGTCATCCTCACTTTCTTTAAAGAACCTCCAGACTTGCGAACATCTAGGCCTCGCCACGGGAGCTTCACTACGTGAAACAGTTGCTGCTGATGCTCCAGCTCTGACCCTGTTTCTCCCTCTGGCCACACCACTGCCTCTTCCAACCTGTTCTGGTGCAGCACTCGCCTCCGCCTCAGAAGCACTGTCTTCACTCGGCTTATCAACCCAGCTTAGGTCAGTCACCTCGTCATCCTCTGATTCCTCAGTCTGCTCCCCCCTCGGAATTCCTCCCCTTACAACAACTTCACCACTGTCTGACAACCGTGTCTCCTCATCGTCCAACACCTCTTTACAAACTTCTTCCACTAAGTCAACAATGTCATCACCCACAGACTGCGACAGTTGGAAAACTTGGGCATCGGGAACGAGGTCAGCAGCAACCTGAGAAGTGGTTTGTGACTCTGGGAAGGGTCCAGAAAACAGTTCCTCAGAGTATGCCGGATCGCATTCCAAATTTTCCTGGGAGGGGGCAGACTGGGGGGAAGGAGGTCGAGGTGGAGGAGCCAGAGGAGTGCTCCCTTGGGTAACGTTGGTGGGATGCGTGGAAGACTGACTGGTGGACAAATTACTTGAAGCATTGTCCGCAATCCACGACATCACCTGTTCGCACTGTTGTGGTTTCAACAGTGCTCTACCACGTGTCCCTGTAAGTTGACACATGAAGCTAGGGAGTGTAGCTCTGCAGCGTTCCCCTACTCCCTCATCAGCAGGTACTGTCTCACCCTGCCCAGGACCACGGCCTCTGCCCCCTGTAGTAATTGAATGCCTACGCCCACGCCCACGCCCTCGTCCTAAACCCTTAGCCCTGGGGTTCAACATTTTCTGTATATAAATGTATTATATATACCAAAAAAAAATGGACCTGCTGTACTGAAACCCACAAACTTGTTCAATCTGAACAAGTTAATATATAGGTGGATAAGTTAAAGCAAAATTACGTATTTTATTACGTACCGTGCAGTATGGAGCAATTACACTGAAACTATTAGATTAGGCAGACTTGGTCTGCTTAATTGCAACCCAGAAAAATGTCGCACAAAGATTTTACTAATGTAGCTGTATCAGTGAGAGCAAAAGACCGTATTTTATTACGTGACATACAGTATGGGTCACCTGGACAGAAAATACGGATTGTTCTTTACATATTTACAAATAAGGCACTTTCCATCGGACAAATGTATGGGAATTACTGCAGGCAATCCTGACATGTTGCGATGCCTTAAAGGGAAGTCAAAAATACTGAGACATATATATGGGCTAATCGACTCGCACTCACAATTTAGCAAATCTCACCCATATGCCTCTTGGGAAAAAGACCTAGCAATCACTTTTGACCCCAAACAGTGGAATGCGGCGCTTCGTTTGATCCAGCTGTCTAGTAAATGTAACACCCATTACGAGGCGGCGATGAAGACGCTTCTCCGATGGTATTTAACTCCGGACAAACTGCACAAAATCTTCCCTACTTCATCACCTCAATGTTGGCGTAACTGTGGACACGTTGGCACGATTTATCACACACTTTGGTCCTGTCCCAAAATTACGAATTTCTGGTCAGCGGTGTTTCAGATTTTATCGAGAGCTGTAGGCTATCCTGTACCACCAGCCGCTCATACAGCTTTGTTGTTTATTGATTTGGATAAGCTTCTGAAACACGACAAAGTGTTAGGTTGTAAAATTCTCATTATTGCGAAGTTGGTCTTAACCAGACACTGGAAAAGTGTTACTGCTCCATCTGTAGATGAAGTGATTGCTACGGTGAATACCACATACAAATATGAGAAAGCACTCACACCCACTATCATGTCGTTCAAAACCTTTCAGTTCACATGGCGAGCGTGGACTGCATCTAAATACTGGATGTCTTCCTGATGACCCATCCATCCTGCATTTACATAAGTGCTCATTTCCTCTTCTTCCCTCCGGTCTTCTCCTCACTCCTTGTATACATATACATCACGGATGTGTTACCCTACATCTGTGGTGCTCTGGCGGAAACTTAACTGTTCATAACTGTTGTTGTTCATTTTATTGTCTATACAATTGTCTCCTTAATGCAATAATTTGTACATTGACATTGATTGCAATCTTTACTTAAGCTGTACGTTATAGGATCATTGCACTTGTGCTGTATCTCTCTGCATTGTTCTCACTAAAGTATGGCTGTATTTATCACAAGACATGTGATGATTTAACATGTCTTAATATTGTAATGCTTGATCCTTTTGAAAATCCAATAAAAACTACTTGAACAAGAAAATACGGATTGTGGTTTGTGGTGACTGGACAGCTGAACTGTGACACACAGAATGGTTCCACACAGCTGTATGAAATGGATTTGTATCACTGAGATTAAAAAAAAAAAAAAAAGTTTTTATTTATTTATTTTTTTTTATTTTTTTTTACGTGACGTGCAGAATATATCAGAGAGCAAACTCAGCCCCTGCTGACTGTGGCTATTTTCACTGCAACCCAGACAAATGTCGCACAGAGATTTTTCTAATGTAGCTGTATCAGTGAGAGCAAAAGACCGTATTTTATTACGTGACGTACAGTATGGGTCACCTGGACAGAAAATAAGGATTGTGGTTTGTGGTGACTGGACAGCTGAACTGTGACACACAGAATGGTTCCACACAGCTGTATGAAATGGATTTGTATCACTGAGATTTAAAAAAAAAAAAAAAAAAGTTTTTTTTGCAGATTTGTCCCTAACGGCATCCAGGCAGCGACTGAGCCGAGCACCGCGGGCAGTCACTAGTATATTCCAGAGTCATCTGATCAGGCCAGCCAACCCCTGCTATCGACATGTAAGGGCCCCACGTGATGCTGGGTGTACCGCAGAGTCTCCTGGCTTGTGATTGGCTGAGTTTATAGCCGCCAAAAATTCAAAAGGCGGGAGATGCCATTTCCTCGAGCATGGCGAGATACTCGTCCAAGTAGCGAGCACTTACGAGTACCCTAATACTCGAACGATTATCCAGCTCGGACGAGTATGCTCACTCATCTCTAATAAATACCCATATTGGCGCTAGTCCCAAAGTGCCCCGTACAGCAGAGGGTGGCAGCAGTGACAGTCCAAAACAAAGATAAAATGTATTATAAATATTTGCATCTCTTCTGTGTTTTGGACCCACTCCTGCTTTTGACTTACAAGTACTAATCAAATACTGATGAAAAATACTGATTAAGTGAAAGAGGCCTTATGCTCAATTTGCATCCATTTTGGCCATTTACGTCTGGAATCAGTCTGATTAATAGCCTCTTTCACACGGTCAGCATTTGGTCAGTATTTTGTCCAAAGTTTGTCCAAAACAGAGATAAAATGTAATGGAAATATTTGCATCTCATCTGTGTTTTGAACTGGTTTTGGCTTACAAATACTGGTCAAATACTGACCATGTGAAAGAGGCCTTACAGATGCTCATAATACAGGATCCTTTTTATTTTCTGGTCTTCTGATGGATCAGAAGACCAGAAAAATAAACTAGGATGTCAACACAGACAAACAGGGGCAGTAATGGCCTCATAACAGAGTGGGGATGGGGGACAATAGCAGAGGCAGTAACAGGGAAAATAGTTTCCCAATGAGTGGGGAGGGGGGCAGTAGCAGTGGCATACAGCATGATGGTCTCAGATCACAGTACTAGCAGAACCCAAAAACAGCAGTGTGATAGAAAGGCCCGGTGACATGCATATCCGTGTAAAAATTTAACATGTACATATCAATAGGCCAAGAAGCCCCATTGTAGGAACGGCAGTAAGGTGGCAGCATCAAAATGGTGGCAGTAGCACATGGCCAGAAGTAACAGCCCATTTTGCATAATATTCTGGTGTGACAGCACACTACAGTATGATCATTAGTGGCAGAATGATTTATACTGTAGCATCAGCCACCGCCATCTGGAAATCTGGGTTGATCCACGCCTGATTAATCTTTATGAAGGTTAGTCTCTCAACATTTTAGAAGGAAAGGCGAGTTCTTTTAGGGGTAACTATGTTCCCCCACCGCACTGAATATTTGCTCTGATACACACTACTGGCTGGGCTGGAAAGCATGCCCTTGGCAAACTTGACCAGTTGCACCCACCTTAAAGGTTTGCATGCTCAGTAGTCCAGGGGATCTTGGGTGACAGGGTCGTGGATAACAGGGTACAGTCCAAGTATGCCATCACCTGCTGGTTGAGGTTCTGCATGTCCTGCTTTTGCTGGGTGGTTTCTTCAGTAGGCGGTTGAAGAAAACTGCTCATCATAGTCTCCAGACTTAAAGGGAACCTGTAATCTCCGAAACACCTCCTGAACTAGAGTAAGCGTTGTATAGTGTAAATGATGCTGAATCCGAATATGCAAGTTTTATCTTCATACTCGCTTCCATGCTGACGCTGTCCTTTCACAAACCGGCAGTAAAATGCATTGAGAGGACTCTTCTTTGAGTCCTCTCCATTATGTGAGTGAGCACTGGAGTCCAGTGAGTGCATTTTACTGCAGGTTTGTGGGAGCACAACATCAGAATGGAAGTGAGTATGAAGATAAAAATTACATACTTGGATTCAGCATCACTTACACTATACAACGCTTACTCTAGTTCAGGGGGTGTTTCGAAGATGACAGGTTCCCTTTAAGTTGCTGCACATGGAGCTAGTGCTGCCCCTGTCCCCCCACCAGTCAGACCTTTGTGAGGATGGGCGATGGCACTTGTAGACAGCGACCAACTGACTACACAGCATGTCTCTATAGTAGTCCATTTTTGCAACCTTCTCAGAAGGTCTAAAAAATGCCCCCATTTTTGACTGGTGGTGCTGGTACAACAATGTGGATATCCAGTAGTCATCCCTTTGCTGAATCCCGACAATGCGGCTGTCACTACACAAAAATGAAAGCATGCATCTGGCCATTTGCGCAAGGGACTCGGAGGGCCTCCCTGCCTTCATCTCCACTCCATACTGCCACGATCTGTCGAGGTCATCGCCTTCACCGCTGTACTCCATCTCCTCATTTTCCTCCTGCTCCTCTCCTGTCACTTGGGCAGATAAACCACCTAGCTGTGCATAAGATTCCTGGACGCTTACATCCTCCTCCTCAACTGAAATGAGGAGCCATGTCTTCTGTCCCCTTGCCAATCATATTTGTCAGCATCCCCTCCAGGACATGAAGGAGTGGAATGACATTGTTTATCCTGTAGTTTTGCCGACTGACTGACAAATAAAGTGGCCTCCTCAAAGGTCCTGAGCAAATGGCACATGTCACGCATGAGCTGCCACTGGCTAACGTGGAAGTTACATCGGGGAGTAGAGCTGTCCATCTGCTGCATAAATAAAACATTGACCGCCTTCTTCTGCTCATACAGACGATCTAACTTATGGAGTGTGGAATTCCAACAGGTGGAAACGTTGCATATCAGGCAATATTGCGGAGGAGCATTTTGCCTTTGCAGCTCAAGTAGGGTGTGTCATCACCAGGGCTGATTAGGTGCAAGACTACATGACATTGCCTAGCTTTGCATAGGTGATATGCTGGGGGACCACTGTGAACTGTAACTAGAGGAAAGAATGAGGAAAAGGTGGAGGATGAGGAGGCAGAGGAGGACATTGGCACACAAATCCCACGATTACAATGCGTAGACGGCATTGCCATCACCTGGTCAATTTGCTGGTGTGCCTGCCCTGGAATGACATATTGTGCTGTGAACTACATATTGTTCTTGACCATAGTTACAACTCTATACGTCAGCGCTGGTATGAACTCTACCAGACACAGAGAGGCCCAAGGAATGGCCCACCTTCTGTTCAATATATGTGTGCAGGGCTGGTACAGCTTTTTTGGAAAAGTAATGTCAGCTTGAGACCCTCCACCTTGGGTGGGCACAAGCCATTAGTTCTCTGAAATGCGCAGAGTTAACTACATGGAAAGGGAAGGACTATAGTACTAGCAACTTGGCCAGGTGCACATTCAGCTTCTGCACTCTTGAATGAGAAGGAATGACAGCTACCTTCTGCTGACATTGTTGAGCCCTGACTGCTGGAGAGGAGGTGTGGGCCAGTGGAAGACACGGCGCTTGCTGCATCAGGCTGTAACACTAAATGAAGCGGCATGGTTATCCCATGCAACTTTAAGGTGACGCTCCATGAGTTGACGCAGGGCCACGCCTCACCTTCTGCTCACATATGCTGCATACTAACCACGCTAATGTTCCCCAGCAACTTGGTGAAAAATTCCCACATTGCCAAGTATGGCACTTTCCCTCCACCACTGCATGATACCTGCTTTTATAAACCCTTGCACTGCTAGTGTGTTCCTCACAGGTAGTCTCCTTATTAGCAGACAGTGTACCCCTCCCATGTTTGGCTGCAGATCTCTCACTGCTTTAACCCTACTGTCTCAAAGGCACGCTTCCACCCTGCTAGCTCATGGGCATGCTGCCACCCTCGCTGCCCGATGATGACAATGCCCCCTCTTCACCAGGCTCCCACATGTGATCGGCTACATCTGTTTGGTTGTCACTTGTGTCACCCTCACCTGTCTGTTGTGCATGTCCCTGACCTCTCGGAACATGTGCTCCCACCTGACTGTGATTATTGGTAGTTGCGGAACAGAACGGGACGCCCATTATAGAAAAGCCTATTCTTGTCTGCAAAATGGAATAAGACATGTTCTATTTTTTTGTGGGACTATGGAACTGAGCAACGGATGCAGACAGCACATTGATGTAAATAGATCCGTATCCGAGCTGCAAAAAATACGGCTCGGATGCGGACCATTTTGAATATCTGGTGATGCCCTTTGAGCTGCGTAATTCCCCAGCTGTGTTTCAGAACCTGGTAAACAATATTTTCTGAGTGTTACTGGGTTAGTGCCTAGTAGTATATCTTGATGTTATCTTGATTTTTTCCCCCAGATTTGTCATCTCAAAAACTGAGGGACCATAATTAGTTTGCAAAATTAAGCAAATGTGAGTTTGGTGTAAGAGAGGTCTCGTTCCTGGATCACATACTGTTGCCCCCAAAATTTTTATGGATCCTGCTAACGTGCGAGCCGTTGTCAATTGGGCCAGGCCTACCTCTCTCAAGGCTCTTCAATGTTTTGCTTTGTGAATTTTTTCCACAATGCTTTGTGAATTATTGTAGAAAATTAATTTTTTCTGTCATTGCCAAACCTTTGACACACTTAACCAGGGAGGCTGATCTTCTCCATTATTCTCCTGAGGCTTTGTCACTTATCTTCCTCAGTCTGGTAATGTGAAGGCAAAGGCCTTATCGTGTAGTTTTGATATTGAGGAGTCCATTAATACTGAACCTTCCTAATGCGAAAGAATTGGCTGCTTTTTTTGTGGACAACATCCTGATATTGCATGGCATACCTGAGTCCATTATCTCGGACATACGTGTCCAATTTGTCTGGAGATTTTTAGGAGAGTTTAGCAATAAACTGGGGACCAAACTCTCCTTCTCATCTGTGTTCCATCCTGAGACAAATGAACAAACTGAAAAAGGTCAACCAGGTCTTGGAGCAGTTTTAAAGGTGTTTTTTTCTGACTGCCAAAATGAGTGGAAAAGATTTTTGTCCCTAGTGGAGTTTGTAATTAATAACTATGTCAGCTCTCCTAGTGGTATCTCACTTTTTTTTTGTGTGCACGATGTGTGCACAGTTTGGGCTCAGGCTCGCAAGAACCTGAAAAAAGCTCAAAGCATCCAATGTAAACAAGCTAACAGGAAATGGCCTTTGGATCCAAACTTTGCATTGGGTGGGTTTGTCTGGCTACTAAAAATTTTCACCGCAGAGTATAGCCAGGTAAAGTTGTGCATATGTTTATTGGACCATAATCATTAGAGATGAGCGAATTGAAGTTGACGAAGTGGAATTCGATTTGAATCCGAATTTCCTCACGCTTCGTGGTAACGAATGACATTTTTTCCTAAAATGGCTGCTGCACGTGTTAGGACATGGAGCAAAGAACTCTGGAAACGAAGGATCACCCACAATGACATGCATACAGCCAATCAGCAGTCAGCCAGCACCTGTGATGTCACAGCCCTATAAGTAACCTCAGCACTCTTGGATTCAGCCATTTTCCAGTGCACTTAGTGCAGAGAGATATGTGACAGGTGCTTGGGACAGTGCTAAGAAAGACTTTATTCTGCAGAAAAAACGATTTAGAATTTCAGGGTAAGATCAGTCAAGGTGTAGGGAAAGGAAGGGGAGGCATTTTCCACACTATAAAAGGAGAACAGGGTCCAATAGGACAGTGTACAGCCTAGATAATAGGAGCGATTACTATTACACCTTGCTGCACTAACTGGGGATTCCAATTGCTATTATACTGCTGCTTTTAGGTTTGCATTAGATTGTACCTCAGTAATTCCAGCAAACCTTGCTTGTTATTGTGGTGCAAGTGCTGTGTGATACAGCCATTTACGGGGTGTATTAATAGGAAATATTTGTACGTCTTATTAGCTGTTCTGCGGTGAATTTACATTGCTATACGGCCATTTGCGGGGTGTATTAATAGGAAATATATGTAGGTTATATTAACTGTTCTGTGGTGAATTTAAATTGTTCTACAGTTTTTTTTGGGGTGTATTAATAGTATAAAAAATATGTCAATAAAAGAACATTTTATTTTATCTTTTTCTGCGGTGTAGTTAAATTGTTCTACAGCTTTTTTTTGGGTGTGTTAGTAGAAAAAAGTTTGTCTTATTAACCGTTCTGCTGTGAAGTTACATTGTACTACAGCTTTTTTGGGACAGAAAGGATCCGTTTTATTGGGGGTTGTTCTTCTGACAGATCAGAAGAAGGGCAAAATGATCAGTGACGTCAAACCAAATTTACTGCTGACACCCTCTCCACTCAGGGGGACTCTATTTGTATCAGTGTAAAACAGAGGTTCTGTTGAAATGTATGAAATCATCTGATGGTGTAAAAGGAGTGCACTCTTTCACACTATAGTAGGATCTTGGGCCTCTGCATGGTTCTTTATACCTGGAGCTGATATTGAACTGTAAGGCTCAGTTCACACTTAAGTTATTTGGTCAGTTTGGGCCCCATAAGAGTGACGCCTGTCATCTGCATGTCATACTGACTGACAATACTGCTTCACTAGAACAGCAGACTCCCTATGTATGCTTCTGCAAGGTATAGTGTTCTACACCACTATACAGGCTCTCTGCAGCCAGGAAATAGCTTATTTTTAACTTGATTCGTCAAAAATAAATTTGTGTCGAACTGAATCTTTTCGGGAAATTCGGAAAACCGACTGAATCGAATTTTTGAGAAATTTGCTCATCTCTAATAATCATGTCTGTGATTAATCCAGTATCTTTTTGTTTTCAGTTGCCTTCCTTGCTCAGGGTACATGATGTCTTCCATAAGTCATTGCTAAAAAAAATACATTCCCTCTATGTTTTCTCCACCTAAACCTCCTAATCCAATGGTAATTCTGGGCAAGATGGAGTATGAGGTGGAGAAAATTCTTGACTCCTGGAAGGTTCAGGGTTCGTTGCAGTACTTAATCCATTGGAAGGGGTATGGTCTTGAGGAGGGAACATGGGTGTCGGCTTGGGAGACTCCTACTCCTAGTCTAATTAGGAATTTCCATTTAAAATTTCCATTGAAGTGTGCTCACATCGTCCAGTGGCCCCTCTTAATGGGCGCTTAATGATGTCACAAACTTACCTTCCTGGGATCCAGCGGCGAGATCTTCAGCTTCGACGGTACTGCTTTGGGAGAGACACACTGCTAAGCCACACCCCCTGGTGACACGACAGTGCCAAGTCATGACTTATGAGGTTCTGATCTTGGGACTCGGTGCTGTATTCAAACCCCTTTCTGGCCTTATACCAGTGCCAGTGATAGTCTCTGACTCACTAGCTGTGTTCCTGGATGCGTATTTTGGACTGCTAGTGTTTTGACCTCGGCTTGTCCTTTTGACCACTCTCTGTCTAACATATTGGTACTGAGTTTCCCATCTGGTTCTGATCTCAGCTTGGCTATTTCACTACTCTCTGTCAATCGATTTGGTACGTTGTTGTCCTCCTGTTTCGGACCCATTTAACTACGACTCTGTCTCTGTCTTATGTTGGTCCCTTGGTGTGGTTTGTCTTGCACCATAGCAGAGTAAGGAATGTCGACCAGTTGCAGACTTGCTACTTAGAGCTTCCACTGAAAGTAGGTAAGGAAAGAGGATGGGGTTCCATTTAGGGCTTACTGCCCATGTCCGTCCCTAACTACTGACATCACATTTCCTTTATGAGATCCACAGGTTTTAGTTTCCCAGTCTATATATGGGTAGTTGAAGTCCCCCATAATTACGACATAATTATGATTTGCCACCTTACAGAAAGGCAAATATTTCCCCCTTTCTGTTTTTTCAATCCTTTCTAAACAGGCTGTAACCCTGTAATTTAACTGCCCAGTAATAGCCATAATTGAGCCATGTCTCAGTTATTCATACTATGTCATAGTCCTCCTCAGTCATTACTAATTTTAGTTCACCAATTTTATAGGTCAGGTTTCTGGCATTAGTATGCATACAATTAAGAGGTTGTGGATATTTTTTACACCTTTCTTAAGAACTGTTCTAGTCCCTCCCTCCATTAACCCCCAGTTTCATTACCTCTCACCAGGTCACTGTCTGCACTATCTTCCCTCATATAATGGGGGCCTGAGGAAGATGTGATGCCCACATCGAAACCCATAGCCCTCAATAAATTAGTTTCCAAAATAATCATGCAGCGCCTGCTTCTCTTCTCCTACCCTGATTCACTCATTGGGACACTGGATCCTCTCTGGTACCCCGCTTCAAGTCTGTCTGCAGCATGAGACTATACACTGCAGCCTGAGACTTGTACCTAAATTGCACTATGTCCTAAGGTGAGAATTTTTTTGGCTCCCCACCCCTTCTGTGTGGTTGCAGTTTATGTGCTGTGGTGACTCTGTTCTGTGTATTTGTTCATTAGAATATACTACCAGAACTGGTCTGGCATGCCTGTACTCCTAGTGCAGTGGCCAGGTTTGGGTTGGGCACCCACACTATGCTCTGTCCAAAGGACATCGTTGAGGTGTCACCACGTGGTGCTGCTCTCCAGCAGGGATGGAAAGGCGTGGTGCACCCCAATGGCAAATAAGTCCAGAGAGTGAGGATCTGCAGTAAACCAGTGTGCTTCTTTACTGGAGAAATTCAAGTGCGAAACAATACAGATGAGGCATAGGGCTGGCTTTTCCAGTCTCCTCCCTGGCAGAAGAAGGGTTTGATGCTGAGGAAAGGCCTGAGCTAGCCGTCACTCTCTCTCTCTCAGAAGGCTGGTACCCTGGCCAAAGGCTGGTGGCCCAGGGTCTGTGGCTCAGTATCCCCATCTCAACATCCTCTTCTGGTCACTCAAGTAGCCTGGCAAAGTCTGTTTTTTAAACATGGTTCCCTAACTGAAGAACACTAGGGGCTCTGACAGCTTCTCTAGTTGAACTAGAACCTTCCAGTGGGAGGGGTGGAGTTGTTACACTTTCCATCTCTCATAGACTTGCTTTAGAGCATCAATGATACTGAATGGCAATGACACAGCAGTTTTTCCAGACAAAAACAGGTTTTCAGGCACAATAATATAAAATAATAAGATAGCAGTACCTGGCATTTAAAAGGTCAGGCTGTCTGTTTTGGTGGTAAACAAGTCTGGCTTTTTCCCTCCAGAACATGCTCTCCTTTGAACCTTATGGTAGCTGTGGAAAATTACCAGATTCTCATTTTTAGCTAAAAAGTCCCAAAAGTCTCTCAGAATGCATTAACCCTTTCCACGGTGCTGTGCAAATACAGTACGAATGAGCAGGAAATCAGCTGACATTCCTCTGACTGGCAGAGGAAGTGTCTTGCTGTAGCAGTGCTCTTCATGGACTGACATCCCTTTAATCTGTCAACTTTGAAAACTTTTTGGGGTGCATCAGATCAGGGATAACCTCCATGGCATTCTTCTCTCTATCCTGCTTTCTAAGTATTAGCCATCTAGCAACCTAACTTCCTGATCCTCCATAATACTACCCACCCCTTCATCTATCCAATTGAGTATCTACACAGAAAACGCCTTTTCATATTGTTAAGGTATCTCAGTGTTGCATTTTGGTCATTTAGATACAGGATATGGGCTCCTCCAGGGGCGGACTGGGAACTTAAAGTGGCCCTGGAAAAAATACTAAAAGTGGCCCCGTTTTGTAGTTGGGTCCAAATTGATGGAAGGCAGAGCCAGCAATACTATATTGTTGCACATTACACCATCCCAACAGAGCCAAATACCACAGTCCATCACAAAATACTGCCAGCAGCACAAAATAGATCCCCAAAAACTCCCACTAGCTGGCCGCCTGGGCATCGGCCCACCGGGAGATTTCCCTGTAAGGTCTATGGCCAATCCGCCCCTGGCTTCCTCAAATGCAATTTGTTCACATTTCGCTGTAGTTTACACAATAGCAGTGTATAATGTGATAGAAAAATGAATCCAGCCAGCAAAGGAAGCAATATGGATAATAACAATATATTAATAAGTGGCTTGTATTAACTTTCTCTATATGATAAATGCCACTTACTGATGTGAGACAACCCCTTTAAGACAAAACACACTTTACATGAAAAAAACACACACGCACAAACTACTGACAAATCTGGTGGCCTTTGTACGCAACATCCATTTCTGATGAGCTGCCAGTGCCTGACTTCAAAACAACTCATGCTCTCTGCTGTGATGGTATGGTGCATGATGACTTCATGCACCACTTTACGCTGCTTGTACAGATGCTCCAGGATATGCAAGGTGGAATTCCAGAGAGTTGGAACGTTACGGATCAGGTGGTGCAGTGGCAGGCCATTCTGTCTCTGCAACTCCAGGAGGGAGTTCCTTGCCACATAAGAATCGCTGAAATGCGAACACAGTCTCCTGGACATAGCCAGCACCTTCTGTAAGCCATGGTACTTTTTCAAAAAGCATTACACCACTAAGTTTATCATGTACAGTACGTCATGCAGGGAGCATGTGTTATTTCCAACAAATGCAGCGCAACTGCAAAGTTCCTGCCCACCTTTCCCAGTTGTAGTTGGTGGGGAGACAGCCAGCGGGATATGTTTGATGCACTTTTGCAAGTCATCCGCTGTGTGTCTACTCTTACCAAAGGTCATCATTTCTAATACAGCACAGCAAAGCTTCACTTTACACATAGGTAGGTGAGAGGGGGAATAGAAGCAACTAGTGATGATCGAACACCGCGATGGTTTATAGGGAAACGTGAGAAAATGGTGGAAACACCACTGAAATGGTTAGGGAACAGCATGGGGAGGATGTCTGGATGCATCTTGGACACGAAGTCGCTGCTATTAACGATGATGTACGACTATTACGCTACTTTTACGGAATGACAATAATACCCCAAAAACAGAAGATATCATCGATTTTAGAGGAAATATTGTTAGGAAACATATATATACTTGTATCTAAAGCAAAAGTAGCAGCACACCCTCACCCCTAATGTTTTACACAGTCAGATCATCAGCAGCAGCACTCGCCCCAAATGTTTTACACGGTCAGCTCAGCAGCAGGCACTTGCCCCTAATGTTTTAGGCGGTCAGATCAGCAGCAGACCCTCACCCCAAATGTTTTTGAGTGTCAGCAGCACTGAAGGTCAACTTGTCAGGAGGAGGACCAGAGTGGAGAAGTGGAAGAGGGGGTGGTGGACGATGAAATCACTGGCCCAACATGGGGAGGAGGCAAGCTGAGCGAGGACAGCAGTACAGAGGGGGAGGGATCCGCAGTACCACAACAGGCTGTAAGAGGCGGTGGGGTGGCAAAAGGGAGAATGCAGGCCACACTAACAAGAGTGGACGATAAAAAAATTGTCATTTGCAACCTGTGCCGTACCAAAATGAGTAGGGGCATGAATACTGGCAACCTGACCACCACCAGCATGATCTTCATGGCAGCAAAGCACCCTAATAGGTGGGCCAAACGCCTGGATCCACAATTGGTGTCTGCGGGTCACACCACTGCCTCCTCTTCCCTGTGTTATGTGCTAGCCAAGACGCAGGCCCAGATGCCTCCCGCCCTGCACACTCGCAAGCACCATCAGCGAGCACATCCACTTCTGTGTCCCAGCTCAGCGTACATATGTCCATACCCCAGGCCTTTGAACGAAAGAGCAAATACCCAGTCACCCACCCACAGGCCATAGCACTAAATGCACACCTTTAGAAATTGCTGGCGCTGAAAATGTTGCTCGTGGGCACTGAGGCTTTTCGCAGTCTGATGCCGGCGGCTGTCCCATGTTGCGCAGTACCGAGCCGCCACTATTTTTGCCGTTGTGCCCTCACTGATGTGTCCCGAAACATAACCTTTGCCCTGACCAACGCAGTTACTGGGAAGGTCCACTTAACGACTGACACATGGACAAGTGCTTCTGGCAGGAAGATGGACACCTCCTATAGGAAACCCTGACTCTAATCCTGACTGACTACCGGTATGAACAGGCCTCAAAAGTAGGTGAGTTCATACACAGGAACCTAAACCAAACTGACCCTATAGGACCCTGGAACTAATTACAGGAATGAGTCCACCTGTTCCTCCAACAGGAAAGACAAACAAGAGTCTCCCTCAGGCCAAACAACTGCTTCAACTTAGTGGTTCAGTGGTTTCTCAAAACCTACACCAATTTGCCTGAGCTGCTAGTGAAGGTGCCCATTTCCAAAAGTCACCTACAGCTTCCGCCGGTCTGGCAACGCTGCAGCAGCACTTACACTTGCCAGCTCACTGACTGCTGTGCGACCTGAGCACGCACTGGAACTCTACCTGCTCAAAATAAAGAAGGACAGCGCTGCATGTGGAAAAGGTTCTGATAAAAGGCCTAGTGTCACAACTAGGAGGGAAAAGTTTTGGAAAATGGTAAAGGAGTACCTAGCTGACAATGTCAACGTCCTCAGCAATCCCTCTGTGCCTTATAATTATTGGGTGTCTAAGCTAGACATGTGGCACGAACTGGCGCTCTACGCCTTGGAGATGCTGGCCTGCCCTGCCGCCAGCGTTTTGTCGGAGCGGTTATTTAGTGCGCTGGGGGCATAATAACTGCTAAGTGCATCCGCCTGTCAACTGAAAATGCTGACGCTAATCAAAATGAACAAGGCTTGGATTGCCCCTAACTTCGCTACCCCACCAGAGGAAAGCGGCTGAACATAAAGGGACTTTAAATGTGGCTTCTAAGGTGTATTGAATACACTGTATTTCCATGAACCCCTTCCTCTTCTCGTCCTCTTCCTCCATCATATCAAACTGCCTATTAGGCTGCCCTCGCCTTTAAATATTTAAGAGGTTCACCAGCAGGCCCTTACCCCTAATTTTTTAACCTAAAAAATTAACCTCACTCTGGTTCTCCTTCTGACATGTTGACCTCACAAGAACCTGTCTTGCGCCGCCCTCCAAACTGAGACATGAAGCTAGGAGTTTTGGATGACTTTGTTTCTTGCACCAGCAGCAGCACGCCCACTTCCCTGTCCCTTACTGTTCGCCTTGCGCATACTAAATGGTATATATGCAAGTTTGTCAATAGTACAGTTGCGCAGATTTTTTTTAGTGTATGAGCAGAAAAATTTCACTGAATGAGCAAACGTTATGCAGCAGACGCAGCGCAGGTAATGTCACATACCTGTGCTGCATGTGCAGTATAACCTTTCTGTATCCTAAATACCTGACATCCAGTGTATTTTTTTCTGCTGTTATTCATATAATGTATAACATTTGCGCAATCAGGCACAGATAGTGTAGGGATAGGATTTGGCTAGGCAGGGCTAGTTGTTCTGTTGCAATATTGTTATTCTTGACGGTCAAAATTTCCGCAAGTTTGCCTAATCTTAACACCAGCTGCGCAGCGTGTGCAGGACAATGTATGTTTCTCCTATGTACCTGACATTTATTGCGTTTCTTTCTGCCGCTAATCACGGTGACATTACATGTGCAGGACAATGTATGTTTCTCCTATGTACCTGACATTTATTGCGTTTCTTTCTGCCGCTAATCACGGCGACATTAGTAATGTCGCCTTCAATAGCTGCAGAAAAAAATACACCGGATTTCTGTTATTTGGGATACACAAATGTTAGACAGCAGACGCTGACAAGATGGTGTTAAGGTCAGGCAACCTTGCGCAATTTTTAACCCACCACAAAAATAATATATTGCAGCCAGATATAACAATGGACTTTTCTGTCTTTTGTACAGAACAACTAGCCCTGCCTAGCCAAATCCTATCCCTACACTATATGTGCCTCCTTGCGCAAATGTTATACAGCAGATGCAGAAGAGGTACTGCTGCCTTAATTAATGGTAGAAAAAATAGCAACGGATGTCAGGTATGTAGACTACAGAACGGTTCTAATGCACACGCTGTTGCAGCAAGATATAATAGCCCTTAAAGGCCTTAGGGGCTTTTGGGTCTTTTCAAAAGAAATACTATCCCTGCCTAGCGTTCTTCTCTCCCTACACTATCTGTCCCTCCTTGCAGCAGCTCTCCCTGACTCAGTATGAGCCGGTCACATGTCACCGGGTGCTTAATAGCACCCGATGACGCATTCCGAGCCAGCCAATAAGTGTAATGCCAGTAGCAAACATGGTTCCTGCATTACAGTGAATGCCAGTACCTCCCCGCATGCTAATTGGCTAATTAGCATGCGGGGAGGGGACTCGAGTATGGCGCTCGAGCACATGCTGTTTTCGGCCGAACACCGCATGGACCTGAACGCCGCCATGTTCGGCCGAATACCATATTCGGCCGAACATATTTGCTCAACACTAGAAGCAAAACTTTTCCCTGCTTCTGTTGGGGACCTGAGGATGTCCATTGAAGAGGATGTGGGGGAGGCAGATAAGCACCTGGTGTGGGAACCAGACCGACACAAATGTGAAGATGTCAATGGGACCTGGCCTTGTTGGTATAGTGCCACTTCACTGCTGCCATGAAAAACATTGACCCAGTGGTTTGTGAATGACATGTATTGTTTTGGAGAAACAATGGTGGTTAGATATCTTACATTAAAAGGAGCTCATGTTATGTTTCCTAAAGGCAGTGGAATCCACTAAATGGTATGGTAGCAACTGCACTGCCAGCAACTTGGTCAGGTTCAAGTTCAGCTTGCACACTATCGGATTGTTGTGTGCATATCCTGGCCACACATTCTGTTATTGATGACTGACAATGGAGCTGAGGGGGAGTAGTCTGAACAGTAGAAACAGTAACTGTTGAAGACAATGACACTGTACTGCATATGAACACGCCCTGGCTGCCACAAAGGAGACCGGAAGAAGAAAGACAGTCTTCTTCCGATTTCTGGCCAGTTCTATTTTTCCACTGGATCTGGTGATTCTGCTTCATGTGCTGCAGTAGAGCCATGGTGCCTATGTTTGTGTTTGAACTCCCACAGCTTATATTAATCATTCAGATCTTGTACACTGCACCGCTTTTGTCTGACGGCACTGTTTAGAAAACCTGCCATATGGGACATACTCACACGGAGCTAGCGGCCGCAGAGCTTGGCCTAGGTTTGGCACGTTTTGAGCCTGTTCCCATAGTATCTCTGGCAGTGGCAGTTCCCTAGCTGACCACAATAGAAGTATACCTTGCCTCTACTCTTTATTACTGTCACGGCCCCCAGCCTTCTCCTTTGATGTCACCTCCTTCTCAGCACAACTCCCAGGTCCTGTCCAACACAAAATCATCATCATAGTCCTCATCCTCCCCAGCACTTTTATCAGACTGTGATATGTCATTGTGGGTTCCTCTGTATTTGCCTTGTGCCACTGTCATCACAGCTATCATTGCCCTACCACTAGTGGCCACAAGTGCCACTAGTACTACTACAACCACTGTCAACACAGCTATGCATGGGATCCCCTGCTTCTGCCTGAACTTCCTTCTTATGGCAGTCCAAACGCTGACTGTTCTCACACAAATCATCAACAGAGTAAAGACATAGGTTGGGGCAAGAGATTTCCTGGGGCTGCAAGGAGGAGGAGCAGGAAGAATGTTCTGAGTCCTGGCTCATAGGCAGTGTCAGATTCAGAGGTGACATCAACATCATACTGCTATGACTGATTGGTTGCTATGGGTGCTAAGCCAGCTCTACTTGACACCAGTTTTAATAAATCTCCCACATTATATATTCTCACACTGAGTGTGGCTCTCCACTGTGGCAAATAGTTTGGACAGTTCTAATATGGCCATGTAGAAAATTAGGAAGAGGGTGTCTCATTAAGAGACTGTTTAAATGGATAAAGGGATTCAGAACAATAAATAGCTTCATTCATCATATTTTTGATGGATCATTCCCTTTACCAGAGTTCTCCAACCAATGACTCTGGAGCTACATGTGGCTCTAGAATGGGCATCAGCAACCTTCAACACTCCAGCTGTTGTGAAACTAGAATTCCCATCATGCTCCATTCATTTCCATTCGAGCAAGTATGCATGCTGGGAGTTGTAGTTTCACAACAGCTGTTGTGCCGAAGGTTGCCTACCCCTGCTTTAGAACCTCCCACATGTGGCTACCAAGATGTTCACAGATGCATGTACCATAATATGGGGGTCATTCTTATCTTGAAACATGCCTAGGCTGTGGCACAGCGGTTAGTTGCCCCGCAATCTGCGACTTTTCCCCGCTCATGCTAGTAGGCCAGTCTCATTCATCATTTTGTATGTCTGTTTTAGGTCTAAATGTAAGACAGCAAGGAAGCCGTCTTACATTTAGAAGCAGCGCTGGAGGTGCCAAAGTTATGTAGAGGCTGGGGCCTCTTCATAACTCCGGTGCATCCACTGCCAGAGGAGGATCTTTATTAAGACCAGTGTCTAAAACACTGGTCTTAATAAATTACCTCTTATGTTCACTAGTGGTACCAGTTGCTAAACAGAAACCAGAAAAAACAGTGCCAGGCTCTACGCAGTAGTAGTGTCACATGAGAGAATAACACAATTGGGCTCAATAGGTAATGCTCTTACCTTAAAATGTTGTACAAATTCCCAAAACTGTATAATTATGCATAGCAACATTGGTGTTATTTTCTGCAGGAGTCTGGATACTGTCACGGGAATCCTTCAGACGTGGACCAAAATGAAGGGAAACAATTACCTTGGAGGCTGTTAATAAAATCCAAACACAAGCACTTGCCAACTGAAATCCAAAAATTCTTTATTCTTTTTATTCTATACATAATGTGCATTAGGGTCCAGCTCCTTCTGTCTATATTCATCCTGATACAAGTTATGTATGGAATAAAATAAAGAACCTTTGTATCCCAGTTGATAAGCGCTTTTTGGTGATTCTTTCCCTTTACTAGTGACACTACAGAAGTCATAGCTTTAGTTGAACTTACGACAGTTAAAACCATATCACTCACAACTAACATATCTATTCTTAGGATAGGCCTTGAATATCAGATCGGTAGAATTCTGGCTACCAGCATCCATAACAATCCTCTGACTGTAGGGAAGGCAGCACTCTGGAGAGTGCCATATCCTCTTCACTGTTAATCAGGCACATCTCCACACTTTTGGTAGCAGCTGTGCCTGTTTTTTCAGTCATTTTCCCACTTCCCTTGCCCCCCACTGCTACTTGACAAATTTTTATATATAAATACGTTGATGGGATGGGGTGGAGTGAGCTTGAGCTCATGAATAAGCCAGACTCTTTTCTGACAGCACATGTCTTGTCTTTGACGGACTGCTGATATCAGCGAATGACAAGTTGTCTTTAACCATTTTATTGCCCGATGAATGAGCAAAACATTTGTGTAGGCACCTAAATCGTTTGCTGGCAGGAGATTGTGCTGTCTAATCACGCTTTGCAAACAATGATTATGTATGGGGATGAGCAATGGCATTAGCGAGCACTCCTCCCCATACTGTGGAGGAGATTGCTGCATGTAAATGTTGAGGTCTCCTTCACTGATGAGCAGGTGCTTTGTGGGAAGGAACACTTCCTGCCCAACAATCGCCTGCAAAATTGATCAGTGTAACGATACCTTTAGAAACAGCCTTATCCTCTCCCGATAATCATGTTATAAGAAGACATCTTGTTTCACCATTATCTTAGTAAGTGAAAAAGTTTTATGTTTTAAAGGTGCACAAGGCTAGTAGGTTGACCTCCAGAAGCAAAATGTACCTGATTCAGTCATAAGACCTAATAGAAAATCCATATGTCTTCTAGTTACTACCATCAAAATCCAAGACTTTTAGTACTTTTATTGGGGGGAAACAGAGGTTACAGGATGAAGAAGTGGCATGCATTATAAAGGGCTGTTACTAGCAGGAGTTAACTTGTGCTTAGCAGCAGATTATGGATGCACATATGGTATGTATTGCAATTTTTTCACTTGACCCTATACCTACACAATGAGATAACGTACAAAAAAGAAATAATGATTCTGGTGCTATGGCAATGAAAACAGAGAGGGAAGGTAATATAGTAACATTCATGTGCTATAGTGCTCACACTCCATCACAGGCTTGAAAAATACCAGACATTCTGAGCTCCTCTTGACTTTTTTAGAAACTAGCAAGAAAATTTGATGTGAAAAAAATGTGTTTTATTATCAGCTTATAAAATATGATCCTGGAAGGCTGAAGCCCATATTACCCACATTGCTATAGCCTATTTCATATTACGTTGGCACAATTCATGTATATATTTTACAACATTTTGTATAGCACTGTAATTTTACTCCTAAGAGGAGATAAATTGAAAATGTTCATAGAGAGTTCATATTAGATCAGTGCAACATGTTACAACTCTCTAAATTCCATATGGACCTTATCCCAAATTCATATCACAGTTAAACAAATAGCGTAGCTTAGCCTAGAACATCAAAGAGCCAGGTGTACACAAGCAATGAGGACAGGAAGCCTGATCTCAGGGCTTTCAAAGAGTAAGAGGGTCAGCTTCACATTACCTGAAAAATCTCAAAAAGAGGGTTATAGCTTGGATATATACAATATATGAGCAAAATTGCTGACATAGGTAAGGGCCAGAGAAAGCAGGGCAAGACAAGTATACTTTTTTGGAACTTTATTCTACTGGGTGTTTCTCCTGGAGGTGGTGCTTCACTGTGAAGTGCTTGCTTTCTGCATTAAGAGGGTTTTCCAAGAGGGTTTTTTATAACTGATGACCTATTCTCTGGATAGTAAAAAGTAAGTAAAGAGCAGCACCTCAATACCTTATTGACCACTATTCAAGGGATGCAGCAGCTTGACCCAGATCACTGATCCAATCGATCCTTAGGAATAGTATCTCAAATATCATGGGAAGCAGCATCACCTTGTAACATTCTTCTTTTATTCAAGATGGGTCCATGAATAATGTGCAAAAACAGCCACAGAAAAAGTGCAAGTGCAACGTTTCGGCTACCTGGTAGCCTTTCTCAAGCATAATATAGGAACATCAATACAAAACTTAAATACCGTGCCAAATCCCTCCCTTCATTACTTTGAACCTATCGGTTCCCAAGGATTATGTGCACCATCTGTTTATGCATAATTCACCAATCACATAACAACCCCACAGGTGCAACATCAATACTTACCAATCTCACACAGAGTATAATTGTGATGTCACTGTGAACGTCAGTCAAGGATCCAGCCCCATCGTGCACTATACCTTAGCATTCCTCACGCGCCATTGCGCAGACTCACTCCCATTCCGGCAGAATAATCACCTCCTCCCCTGGCCACGTCATACAGACTATCGACGGAGATCTGGTCACGTGACCGCTACGTCGGCTCCACCATGTGACTTCTCATGTGACCTATCTTCCCCTTCTTACTCGGCTAGTGTCTCAGTTGTCAAGGAGACTGTCATCGCTGTACAGCCACATTACTGATCGGGTCACCGCCACTGACACGATCAGATACATCAGGTAGTAATCCACTCCTCATATTGTCATTATGGCTTAAATGTCTATATCCATCCTGTGGCATAATCATATGTCCGCCATCACTTATGCGGAAAATTAATACACATTATATCAATAACGTCTCCAACATCATAGAGATACAGCACCTGGATAAATCCCATAATAAATGGTCAATAGATCTATCAGTACTTAGTCACATAATATATTATATCCCGGCTTAACTATCAGGGGGATCTGTTATTATTCTTATCCGCCTTATGGAGTGAATTTCAGTGCACGATGGAGTTCAATCCCGCTATGTTCTCCACCTAGTGAACATACATAAAAATGTATTAAAAAATATAAACACGATAAAGGAAGGCAGCACTCCAAGTTCCAAAAAAGCAAGTGGTTTATTCACCCATCCAGCAACGTTTCAATCGCTCATTGCAATCTTTTTCAAGCTGTGTTCACATGTGTAACCATCATAATATATATAGTGTCATCAATAAAGTGCTTAGTGCCAAATTCATTACATCATTAGTGTTAAAAAACAATTCATAAATTCTCATTATCATATAAAACATACACTTGATATACATAATCACTCTTACCTAATTATAATATTCCGTTTGATTATCAAAAAGTGAATTAATAACATCTCAATAGTTGATATACCCCTAATGTGTTCCTTAATTGTGCCAGGTGCAGGGGCGGACACAGACAGCAGAGGGCCCTTGTGCAAGGAATGTGTTTGGGCCCCCCCCCCACCCCCCGTTCCCAAACCAAATTCTCAACCTAACCTATGGTGTCCTAACATTACATACAGCAATACAAAACATACAGGGTAAGGCTACTTTCACACCTGCAGCACTACGCTCCGGCCACCTGATTTGGCAGAGAATGCAAGAAATTGGACCGGACACAGACTCAGTCATGCAGAGGTTTGTGTCCTGCTGATTCTCTGCATTTTTGCCAGATTGTTGGCCGGATCTCTGCCTGACCCCATTATAGTTAATGGGGCCGGCGGGCATTCTGTCTGCATCCAGCAGTGCCAGAGCCGGTGAATTCCAGAAGGCTGTTCTCTGCTGGACCAGCCTGCCAGAATCACCAACTCAGATGTGAAAGTAGCCTAATACAGGTCCACATACCTCCTACATCCAGTGACGTCTTCTTAGATGTAGATGTTCTCTTTCCTCATCTTTTCCTTTCAGACCAGACTGCCATGATGATTTCTTCCAGCCATCTCTTCTCTCTGTGGAGTTTGACAAATAGACATCTTAGATTCCTACTTTTCTATCATTCTTCCACCTTCTTGAACTCCTCATCCTGCACTCCCCAATACTGTGCCCGCTGTTGCTCCCCAAAACTATACTGCAGAAACAGTCCCCCTCAAATACTACCGCCTTCAGTAATTAAAATAACTGCACCCAGGAAAGTGTCCCTGACACTAAATTATAACCAAAATGTTCCCCAAAAATAACTGTGCTAAGCTGATAGTAATAGTCCCCAACAAATAGAAATAATTAGTGCCCCCGGCCAGCCAATGTCCCCATAGTGCCCTCATAATGTGCCAATGCCCCCTACTATGTACCCAAAAACCCTCTTAGTGCCCTATACAATGACCCCAATAGTGCTCCTCTCCCCCCCTTCTCCATAGTGCCCCCATGTCTGCCAGAATATAAGATAGGGCCCCCATAGTGATCCTCGCCCTCCATAGTGCCAGTATATATATAGGGCCCCCCATAGTCGTCCCTCCTCCTCCATAGTGGCCCCCATAATGCTCCCCCTCCATAGTGGCCCCCCATAGTGCTCCTCCTCCATAGTGGCCCCCCATAGTGCTCCTCCTCCATAGTGGCCCCCCATAGTGCCTCCTCCTCCATAGTGCTCCCCCTCCAAAGTGGCCCCCATAAGTGCCTCTCCTCCATAGTGCTCCTCCCCCATAGTGCCCCCACTGAGTGCCAACTTAAAGGGGTTATCCCACGAATAATGTAAAAAATGAAAATCAGACATCATATAGTCCATGACAACCTCTTTTTAACAAAGCTAGAACCAGCCCTGTACCTCACATGGATCCAGAGATCTACCCATTCATTACTCTGCTAGATTTATATCAGGCTGACAGCTCGGGGAGTGTCTTTTCTGCTGCAGCTCAGGAGGTGTGTCTCAGCTCTCCTATCACAGCTCAGGAGACAGTTAAAAGTTGAAACTGAGCATGTGCGGCCTGCTCAGTGAATAGGTCAAAGAAATAAGAAATTAAGTGGCACTATACAGATACATTTTATTGAATAACTCAGTAGCTGTACAAAATTTTTAATGACATGCAATTACAAAAGTATTCAGATCCAGGGGCTGGTTTGAAAACTGTTGAATATTTTTCGTGGGACAACCCCTTTAAATAAAAAAAATTAACAGTTATACTTACCTCCTTGCCTCTGTCAGCGACGCGATGCAGGCCTCTTCCGGCCTGTGTCCCGCGCTGTACGGCTCAGGCGGCGCGATGACGTCATCGCGCCGCCTGTGCCGGCCTCTGAAGGCTACAGGCCTAGTGCCTGCAGCCTATCAGAGGAACGGGGAAGGGACACGCCTCTCCCTCCCTTGCCCCGCATTATCCATCTGTATCGCCGTCCTAAGGACGGCGATACAGATGAATATAGAGATGAGCGCTTCCAAAATGGAAGCGCTCATCTCTACCTGCCGCCGGGAAGAAAGGGCCCCCCTCCGGTCCCGGGCCCCGGTGCAGCCGAACCGGCTGCACCGCGGTATGTCCGCCCCTGGCCAGGTGATTAAAATTCATATGTTAAAAATATACAAATCACACATTAACAGACCTCATGTCAGGGTTCCACATGGTATACAGCGTTCGGTTCCTCCTACTGCGCATGTCTAGGAATCTTTTAAGTCTCGCAATAAGCGAGAACACTTGTATTGGATATTTACTCTACAGACATTGAGACCTCAGGGACTTAATGTAGAATTTAGAGTGGTTTAGAAAAGGGTGATCATCACGTGTGTTCTGTATGATTCGTAGATTCTTATATAAGTGAAGGACACATGTGTATTATTAAATGACAATTATATACATATGGATTCTAATTCTACTTTGCTTCTCTTTTTTTAGGATGAAATATTATGGAAACACATTACAGACCTTATGAACGGGAACCTTAATGTTGGAAAATGTGTCCTTCTACTGCGGCTTTATTACCGTTTTCAGAGATTGTTTTATTGATTGAGATAATGTAAATCTATTTGATGATACCTGAATTAATTTTGGATTATTTTTATACATGAACATGGATCCTAATAATTATTAGTTATTGCCTATGAATTGTGATATAGTCTGGAACCATATTATGTGGGACCATGACTATTGACACTAATAGGGAACAGATTTTCCTTTGGATTATTCCTGAGGAATCTGAGTTCCCCTAGGCATTTTTTAAGTATATTTTAGATGGAGTAAATATGCACTCTGTAGGACCTCGCAGCAATGGGAGAGTAGCATAGTGCATATAGGTGTACTGGAGTTCTGCGTGGTTAACGTGGGACTCGCGTACATACTCCATAAAGTACTGTGTGTAATTGGATTACTTGAGAGGATCTGTTGATGTTTAACATACAACCACCCCTGGCAACGGGGAGTGGTTGTAAGAACGCAGGCGCAATAAATAGATTTACTATGTCCGAACTAACTCCGATATGATCACATGATCCGCTTCCGAACTCGCGCGTCTCGCGTGATTTCGGACGAGCGTGGACATGCGCAGTTTAATGATAGACGGGCGTTTTGAATGGATACGGTGTTCTCGCTTATTGCGAGACTTAAAAGATTCCTAGACATACGCAGTAGGAGGAACCGAACGCTGTATACCATGTGGAACCCTGACATGAGGTCTGTTAATGTGTGATTTGTATATTTTTAACATATGAATTTTAATCACTATCACCTGGCACAATTAAGGAACACATTAGGGGTATATCAACTATTGAGATGTTATTAATTCACTTTTTGATAATGAAACGGAATATTATAATTATGTAAGAGTGATTATGTATATCAAGTGTATGTTTTATATGATAATGCGAATTTATGAATTGTTTTTTAACACTAATGATGTAATGAATTTGGCACTAAGCACTTTATTGATGACACTATATATATTATGATGGTTACACATGTGAACACAGCTTGAAAAAGATTGCAATGAGCGATTGAAACGTTGCTGGATGGGTGAATAAACCACTTGCTTTTTTGGAACTTGGAGTGCTGCCTTCCTTTATCGTGTTTATAGTATCACAGGCCTTGGTCCCAGGTCTCAGAAGGATTTTGCACCCTGCTTTGGATAGTGCTGCTTCCTATCTATCTATACTTATTATTAAAAAATATATATAGAAAAAAATTTTTAAAAAAACAAATCCTATACCAAATATGTAGCTATATACTGGTTAGACATATTCAAATCACTCTATGCCACTTACGTTAAATTCAATATTTAAACCAAAGGGCTGCAGGGACTTCAGAGTGAAGATCCACTTCAATTCTTTTCTCCTAAGGATCTTCTCTCTGTCCCCACCCCTCCTCAGAACACCCACGGAGTCAATCACCCGAAACCTGAGTTGATTAATAGAGTGTCCACATTCCACAAAATGTTTGTCACCGGTTTGTCTAGCTTTTTTCTTTCTGATGGTACTCTTATGCTTAATTATTCTTCCCAAATCTCCCGACATATATTAAACTGCACAGGCATTGTATCATATATATCACATCCTGGGATCTGCATATGTAGTATCCCCTGATGTCATACCATGACCCGTGTAAGGATGGGTGAAGGTGTGCCTTTTACATGTTACACAATTACAGCAACCTAAACAAGGGTAATTGCCTATCTTTCGGGGCACTAAATATCGTTGTCTGTCACTTGTGTGCCCCCTATATCTGTTTTTACCAGTTTATCACATAAGTTGGCACTTCTCTTATATGACATTAAGGGTGGCATCTCAAAATCTTTAACAGAAGGCATGCCCCCTCTGTAAGATACTGTATGCCACTCTTTCCACAACACCTCAGCATCATGTTACTATGTCTCCATATGCAGACACAAACGGAATATGACTAGCTGCATCCTTCATGGATCGATTGACATGTAATGTAGTTTCCCTTGTTGTTGTCTTAAACTCTGGCATGTTCTTTGTAACAATCATCTGCGTGGGTAACCTCGCTGAGCAAATTTTTGACATATTTCCTCCACTC
Source organism: Rhinella marina (assembly GCA_900303285.1). Lineage (NCBI taxonomy): Eukaryota > Metazoa > Chordata > Amphibia > Anura > Bufonidae > Rhinella > Rhinella marina. The sequence goes on along the minus strand of ONZH01000200.1, from coordinate 9,980 downwards.
GTCTATCAAAGACCTGATCTTCAGACACCACCCTTCTCAGCCTTAACTCTGACTCCAGGGTAACGATTCAATCATACGTCGAGGATGACTGCTATCATACCTCAATATATTATTTTTATCAGTAGGTTTCTGAAAAATATCTTCAAGATACCCTGTTCCACGTAGATTCTAACATCCAAAAACTGCAACTCCATGTCAGATACCGTTTTCGTGAATTCCAAGCCTTGGAATACTAGAATTCATATGTTGATGGAACACGTCTAATTCATCGATTGTTCCCCTCCATATAAAAAAAATGTAGCGCCACCAACACAGTATCCTCTTCATAAACGTGGATTAGTACAACAAGTCTGTCCCGTCACCTGCACCATGAAGATGTTAGCGTACGTTGGGGCCACATTGGACCCCATCGCCGTTCCATGCTTCTGCTGGTAGGAGGTTATCCCAAAGAGGAAATAATTCCTCCTGAGGACCACCTCCAACAGCTGGAGGACAAATCATGCACCATCCTGAGAGAATCCCGTGTTGGTGAGCGCTTCTTCGTGTTTGATTGACGTATACAATGAAACAACATCAAAAGAAACAAAATAAAATTTTCAGGTAAAGAACATCACGCAATTTCAAGAGAAATTGGCTTGTGTCCTGAAAATAAGAGGGGGCTGCAATAGCATATCTACGGAGCAATTTATTCCAAAAAGATAGCTATAGTGCTGAAGATGGATCCTCACCCAAGACTATTTGGGAAAGAATAACATAAGCATAAGAGTACCATCAGAATGAAAAAGCTAGACAAACCGGTGGCAAACATTCCCGTGGGTGTTCTGAGGAGGGGTGGGGACAGAGAGAAGATCCTTAGGAGAAAAGATTGAAGTGGATCTTCACTCTGAAGTCCCTGCAGCCCTTTGGTTTAAATATTGAATTTAACGTAAGTGGCATAGAGTGATTTGAATATGTCTAACCAGTATATAGCTACAGATTTTGTATAGATTTGTTTTTTAAAAAAATTTTTCTATATATATTTTTTAATACATTTTTTGTATGTTCACTAGGTGGAGAACGTAGCGGGATTGAACTCCATCGTGCACTGAAATTCACTCCATAAGGAGGATAAGAATAATAACAGATCCCCCTGATGGTTAAGCTGGGATATAATATATTATGTGACTAAGTACTGATAGATTTATGTGACCATTTATTATGGGATTTATCCAGGTGCTGTATCTCTATGATGTGGAGACGTTATTGATATAATGTGTATTAATTTTCCGCATAAGTGATGGCGGACATATGATCATGCCACAGGATGGATATAGACATTTAAGCCATAATGACAATATGAGGAGTGGATTACTACCTGATGTATCTGATCGTGTCAGTGGCGGTGACCTCGATCAGTAATGTGGCTGTACAGCGATGACAGTCTCCTTGACAACTGAGACGCTAGCCGCAGTAAGACGGGGAGATAGGTCACATGAGAAGTCACATGGTGGAGCCGACGTAGCGGTCACGTGACCAGATCTCCGTCGATAGTCTGTATGACGTGGCCAGGGGAGGTGATTATTCTGCCAGAATGGGAGTGATTGTGCGCAATGGCGCGTGAGGAACGCTAAGGTATAGTGCACGATGGGGCTGGATCCTTGACTGACGTTCACAGTGACATCACAATTATACTCTGTTTGAGATTAGTGAGTAGTGATGTTGCACCTGTGGGGTTGTTATGTGATTGGTGAATTATGCATAAACAGATGGTGCATATAATCCTTGGGACCTGATAGGTTCAAAGTAATGAAGGGAGGGATTTGGCACGGTATTTAAGTTTTGTATTGATGTTCCTATATTATGCTTGAGAAAGGCTACCAGGTAGCCGAAACGTTGCACTTGCACTTTTTCTGTGGCTGTTTTTGCACATTATTCATGGACCCATCTTGAATAAAAGAAGAATGTTGCAAGGTGATGCTGCTTCCCATGATATTTGAGATACTATTCTCTGGATAAGGTCATCAGTATCGGATCAGTGAGGGTCTGACACCCGAGACCCCACAGATCAGCTGTTTGAAAATACACTGAGCGCTGTTGCATTTTCCGTGCTGACCAAGCACAGTGTCGTACATTATATAGCAGGAGTGCTTGGTATTGCACTCAGCTTCCATTCAACTTCTATAGGTCTGAGCTGCACCTAGGCCACATGACTGATGAACTGTCATCACTGACCTAGGAAAAGCTGAGCTTCTCAAATAGCGGATAGCGGGGGGTCCCAGGTGTCGGACCCCCACTAACGAGATACTGATGACCTATACTGAGACAGCGTGGTCATCAGTTATAAACTCTCGGTAAACCCCTTTGTGACAGAGTGACAGTTGTAGCATCCAACCAGGAGCCCGCTACAGCTGTCACTTACAGGCTATGGAAAAGCAACTTGCGAGGAGAAGAATCTGGCAGACATACAAAGTTATATTTAACACTACTCCTTATAATTTAACCTCTGCAAAATATATGTTTTTCCTGCTCTCCCCAGCCCCTACCTAGTACTGTCAACAGTTTTGCGTTGTCAAAACTGCTGACAGACCTCTGTTTAAAAGACTATCCAGAAGAGAATATAAAAAAAAAATATTTATTCTCCAATCCTCAAGTATGAGTAATTTTTCTGGTTTAAGAAACATATAGAAAGCAGTGTTACTGGGTAGAACATATTTTATGGTCTGTATCACAATGATTGTAAAAAAAAAGGGTCCTGTTTCATTGTTCTTATATCTCCCCAGCTATGTTTTGGACACATGGTGGTGTTACTATAAGCAATTACAATTATGTCATGGAATTGCAGTGCAATATTTTATGGAGTTTTGGCACTTAGGAATTTACCACCAAACATGAACTGAAAATACGGTATGCAAGGGGTCGGTTCATTTCCCGAGTCATTTTATTTCTATTACACTCCACATTGACAGTTCATATGTATCCAGTGTGCTAAGAAATCTAAGGCTCTTAGAACAGGGATTGAATCAGATTTACTATAAGTCTATACTGTATTTTTCTGTTGGTGCAAAGGTCATGGTCTAAAGTTTAAAACACTAGTGGGAAATGTATTATTTGATTTGTGCCAGTTTTATAGCATTAAAAAGGAACAAATTATGAAACACATCATATTTGTGTAATAGTGTGGGACTTGGATGAAATTGGATGGGACATAGTGGGAGATTGTTGTAGAGCAGTGATGGCGAACCTATGGCACGGGTGCCAGAGGCGGCACTCAGGGCCCTCTCTGTGGGCACCCACACCCTGGAAAAAGGTTTAAGGCGTAACAATAAGCCTTAGACTTTTCCTGCCATTCATCAGCACAGGGCACGCTATGAACAGCACAGGTAGCGCATTGAATGTAGGCAGACTATTATAGCTAAATGATATACATGGAAGATATACTATATTGGTATTCAGGGTAAATTGCCGTGTTGGCACTTAGTGATAAATAAATGGGTTTTGCGTTGCCGTTTGGGCACTCGGTCTCTAAAAGGTTTGCCATCATTGTTGTAGAGCATGCATGCATGGATTGCCAGTTGTTGTGAGATATATATCTCACCTGCCAACCAATCTAGCGCACGATCAAAACTGTCAGCCAATACACCGAAGCCCAACACTAGGAAGTCAGCTACGCATGCTCACATTCCACTACCTTTAGAAATGAAGGGTTCTAAAAGAATTTTATCGTATTATAAAGTGCTTAATAAAAAACACATACTAGCTGAAAATGCTACATAACATGCTGAAGTGGTAAACTAACTGTGTACTGCTACAACTAATAGCGATAAAGTACTAAGAGCTGTGCGGAAAAGATCTCAACGAGACATCAATGTGCCAAGAAAAGTTCAGAATTCAGTCTGTGATTGGCTTATCCCAACAGTACATACCTAGTGCTAAAAACACTTTTAAATGGGTGTTACACCCAATAGTTTATATGTGCTTAAAAATAATCCAAAACCCTTAACCATGTGGCACTTGTGGAATGTCCTAAGTAAAATGCCGCTATAAGGGCACAGCCACATGGTAAGGTTTCTGCATGCAGTTTTGTAAGCCAAAATGGAGTGTGGATCATAAAAGGAGAGAAAGTATAAAGGGCACATACAACTTCCCTTTTTTAATTCACTCCTGTTTTTGACTTCCAAAACTGCATGCAGAAACCTGACCGTGTGGTCATATTGTACCTGCTGAAACCAATGAAAAAGTTTAAAATTAATGTTATATACTCCATCTTATACCTGACATTATATTAAAAATCAGTATAGCCTCACTATAAATAATCATAATTCCCACCAACTATAACATTACTACAGGATGAATTCATTTTTAATGATGCTTTTATATACATTTAAATGTACACTTGATATATATTCAATAATATCACTGTCCTGTAAGTCTAATGGCAGTTTGTACACAAGTCCAATCTTGAGCTATAGTCCTAGTAGTCAGATGGACTGTAATATTTTTTGTAGTCCTTTCACTCATCCAACAATGAAGATCTTTCACATAGTCAATCCTAAAGAAAAGTCCAACCTTTAGGCCCCTTTCACACGGGCGAGATTTCCGCGCGGGTGCAATGCGTGATGCGAACGCATTGCACCCGCACTGAATCCTGACCCATTCATTTTAATGGGGCTTTTCACATGAGCGTTTTTTTTTCACGCATCACTTCTGCGTTGCGTGAAAAACGCAGCATGTTCTATATTCTGCGTTTTTCACGCAGCCCAGGCTCCATAGAAATGAATGGGGGTGCGTTAAAAACACAACGCAACGCATTGCATCCGCATGCAATCCGCGCGTTTTTAACGCAACGCATCCGCAACGCATCCGCAACGCATCCTGAACAAATCCGCGACGCTCGTGTGAAAGAGGCCTTATACTTCCATGCCTTATCATGTGCATTCCCTATGTGTATGCTGCAAAATGGATCAAAATTGTGATTTATTGTGTATTTGTGCATTGTCTGTGTGAAATGCAGTACAGAGGTAACAGACCATAACAACCAGCCACTAGGTGGGGCTGTTTCCTCTCCCCGTAGGAGGAGGAGCTAAAATAGTCTGCAGTTCGTCAGAGTCTAAGCAGAGTGTGTTAGAAGCAGATAAATAGCTGAGTCCAGCTCTGGATTAAACCAGCCAAGACAAGCAAAGTGTAGAGGAAAATTGAGAGTAAGAGTAAGAGCAAAATATATATATGCTAGGAGCATGTCAGAGGCAAAATATTAGGTGCAAGTATACTGTAAATCTGGTGGAAAAATGCTGTCTGAAAAGGACCATTGAGTCTCTATAGCTACGTGTCTGGGAGAATAAATTTTATACTACCTGCATGCACCTGAAAATGTTGGCCATCTGTATAGGGAAAATATCCACATCCCGCAGAGGACATTCGTGAAAACATATATTGTGAGTACAGCAATCTGTCCAATAGGTACAGAACTTAGTCTGACATTGGGGTCTGTCTGATGTTTGCATCACATTGAATTGCATAAAAAGAGTGTGGCACTCCCCTTTCCTGGGTGTTTATATGAAAGTTAGGGAAGTGCAGTGTGAGGAGGACTGCTCCAAAGAAACGAGTATGCCTGTTAACTCTGACTGCAGCCATGTACCCTGTGAGAACTGTGGAAGTCACACATTGTGTAAGAACTGCCAGTCCATGCATGCTGAGAGCTGTATCTGATGTGCTAGAGCCTCCACCGCTATAAGGGATCCAATCTCACACAATTCATCACCCATCAAGTGCACCACCATCAGGTAAGAGAAACCCAGAATCAGGGTGTACCCCAAAGGGAAGAAAAATGTGCCCTTCCCATCACTGCACAGCCCAGGGGAGTGTCAAAGTGAGTAGTGACTACAACCACCATTCTTGATACTATCACTCCTATCTTGTCCTCTGCTCTGCTCTCCTGGGCTCGCTGCTTAGCAAAGCTCTAACTGAGCATAGCTAACGAAAGTTTGCCTTCAGACTTCAGCTTTTACTAATCACTGCAGAAGCCAGAGTGTACCACATATGAAAGGTAGGGTGAGGGGCAGTAATAGTTAGGACACATTTATATAGTCAGGGACTGGGATAATGACAGGAGGCAGGCTGAAGACCTCTGTTACATGTAGCCATCTTCAGAGCCCAGTAAATTGCGGAAGACTGATGAAAGGCTCTCCTTAACCACACTGTTAGAGCTTTGAGAAGGAGGCTCTTGACATAATTTTAGACGCCGGTCTTAATAATCCCATGCGCTGGCCTCTACATAACTTAGGTGTATCCAGCGCCACTCTAAATTTAAGTCAGATTCCTTGCTGGCTTAAATTTAGACCATTCTATGCTTAAAACAGGTGTAGAAAAATGATAAATCAGACGGGCTGCCTTCCCCGCCCACGGCAAGCCCCCTTTTTTAGACCTGGCATGAGTTGGGAAAAGTAAGTAACAAATTTATAGTCTATTAGTGGCTCACCACCCTGAAGGATGAATGCGAGGTGCGAGGTGTCTATACCCACGGCCACCCGTGTGCCGTTTGGAATAAAAAGTAATTAGTTAAAATTAAGGTAGGCACACTCTATTTGAGATGGAATGGATTATTTATTTGGATTAGTCAAACTAAAAAATGTGGATAGTAAAAGATAATAAATATAAATAAAAATTAAAAATAAAATGGACAATATAAGAATAAAGTAAACAATAGAAATTTCAAAAATACATTAAGCTAAAATCCAGCGCTGGATATGAAATTTCAGTATTAAAATTTTGCACACATACACATAGAAATGTCCTGTATACTAAATCTTGTATACATTCAAATAAGCGAGGTCTTCTGTGCCCCAGATGAAGGGTCTTTAGAGAGTTATTATAAAATACTCCAGGCCTAACTCACTGTTCCCTTCTGTTCGTTGTATCCTTATTTAGTTGTATATATATCATTGGTGATTCAGTGTACAAGTTAATAATATATTTTCACACAGATATAAAAGAATTCTGGTTCATTACATTACCAGTCCTGTGTCCCACTGTATGGGTTGGTGGTTTTATCACAGATGTGTATCTTCTGGTTAGTTACATTACCAGACTTGCATCCCGCTCTCTGCTATTGCTGTAATCTGCTCCTTAGTGACGCGTGGTTGTGGAGCACGCCCTTTTTACCCGCGTCCCACGTGGCGTCCCACGTGGTGCGTTCGAGCCTGTGGGGTGCTGGAGACTTGCGAAGGTTTTCCTTCTGTTTGTCCCTCTGTTGTTCGTTCTGTTGCGTATCAATCAAGCGAACTATCGCAGTACAGGATCACTCCTTTATACCAGAACAAATTTCACTGTCAGTGACTGTCCCAAACGCGTTTCGGGGTTCATACACCTTCCTCAGTGGTTGGCCACTTGGTTGGGACAGTCACTGGCAGTGAAATTTGTTCTAGTATAAAGGAGCGATCCTGTACTGCGATAGTTCGCTTGATTGATACGCAACAGACTGTACTGTACTGTACAAGATTTAGTATACAGGACATTTCTATGTGTATGTGTATGTGTGCAATATTTTAATACTGAAATTTCATATCCAGCGCTGGATTTTAGCTTAATGTATTTTTTCAAATTTCTATTGTTTATTTCATTCTTATATTGTCCATTTTTATTTTTAATTTTTCTTTCATTTATATCTTTTACTATCCACTTTTTTTTTAGTTTGACTAATCCAAATAAGTAATCCATTCCATCTCAAATAGAGTGTGCCTACCTACCTTAAAAGTAACAAATTGTGGCACTAATAACCTTTGCGCATCAAACTGTAACAGATATATACGTCAGAAAACTGGCATATATATGATAGTAAATGACCCCCTTAATCTGTATAGCCTTGAGGAAATAAGGAAAATGGGGGACTTGGTCGAAGCCTTTAAAATATCTTATAATAAGGTTTAAATAAGGTTTGCGAGAGAAGTGCTCTCTCAATAAGAAGCTGAACAAAAGAACAAGGGGCACAATCTGAAATTAGTTGGGGTTAAGATCAGGATCAATGTTAGGAAATATTATTTTACTGAAAGAGTGGTTGAAGCTTGGAACAGACTTCCAGCAGATGTGGTTGGGAAACCTACAGTAAAGTGAATTTAGACATGCCAGGGGAAACACATATCTATCCCAAGGTAAAAAAGAAATAACATAAGCGTCAGACTACATGGACCAGGTGTGTTTTCTTTTTCCGCTGTCAATCTTCTGTGTTTCTTATATTTCTATTATGAGGTTCTGCAGCAGCTTAGGTAGTGTATTACGATGTTCTGCAGCAGTTGAGGTTTCTATTATGAGTTCTGGCAGCAGATGAGTGTATATTATGATTAGAGATGAGCCGCGCATGCTCGGCCGAAACTAACCAATCCAGTGCTTCATTGTTAAAGATGCCAGTTTCAGGCTGCAATCTTGTAGTGCTCCCCCCCTCTTTGTAGTGCCCCCCTCTTTGTAGTGCCCCCCTCTTCGTAGTGGCCCACTCACTGCGCTGTGTTATGTGATGGCAGCGGCTCAGGATCGGAGCCGCTGCCATCAGCAGAGAGTGTGAGCTGTAATTACAGCTCACACTCTGCTGCTACAGCTGAAATCAGTGCTGGCACCGATTTCAGCTGTTTAACCCCATAGATGCTGCGGTCAGTAGCTGCCCGCAGCATCCATGGGGTTAAGAGGGAGGGAGCTCCCTCTTCCATCGGGCCGCCGCTGCTGCAGTGGCAGCGGCCGATGGTTACCATGGCAACCGGACGCTTTACAAAAGCGTCCTGGCTGCCCATGTACCGTAAGGCTGATTAGACCCTCAGGGTCTGATCAGCCTTAGGCCCCATTCACACGACCGTATGTATTCCGTGTCCGTATAAAAACGGAATGGAAGACATACGGAATGTCTTCCATAGTGTTCCACATTTTGCGACCGATAGATCTAATGGGGGCTACGGATGTGTTTTGCCGGCCAAGTATAGGACATGTTCTTTTTTTTGCGGGAGAACTTCCGTTATATATGGATGCGGAATCCATTCCGCATTTTTTTTTCTCCTATGGAAAAATGAATGGGTCCATATGGTTCCGCATCTTATCCGCAAAAATGCGGATAAGATACGGAAATGAACATACGGTTGTGTGCATGGGACCTTAGTGTAGCACTGATACAGTGCATTGCAATAGATGACTATTGCAATGCACTGTATAGCCATCAAGCCCACTGGATCTTCAAGATCCAAATGGGTCTTGATAAATTTAAAAAAATGTAAAAAGAAAGTAAAAAAAAAAAGAAGTGTAAAAAAGTAAAAAAAATAAAGTTTAAAAAAAAGTTAAAAAAGCACCCTTTTTCCCCAAATGAAGTAAAAAAAAGTAAAAAAAAAAAAGTACACATATTAGGTATCGCCGCGTCCGTATCGACCAGCTCTATAAAAGCATCACATGGTCCACCCCACCAGGTGTACACAAACTTTTTTTTTTAAAAAAAAAGCTATACCAAAACAGCCATTTTTTGTCACCTTGCCACACAAAAAGTGTAATAGCAGGTGATCAAAAAGGCGTATTTACCCCAATATGGTACCAATCAAATCGTCATCTTGTCCCGCAAAAAATTAGCCCCTACCTGAGACAATCACCCAAAAAATAAAAAAAACTACAGCTCTCTGACTATGGAGACACTAAAACATGATTTTTTTTTGTTTACTAAAACATGATATTATTGTGTAAAACTTAAATAAATAAAAATAAGTATACATGTTAGGTATCGCCATGTCCGTAACAACCTGCTCTACAAAAATATTGCATGATCTCTCCCCTCAGGTGAACACCGTAAAAAATAAAAAATAAAAACTGTCTTAAAAAAAAGCCATTTTTGTCACATTTCATCACAAAAAATGTAATACCAAGCGATCAAAAAAGCGTATGCCCCAAAAATAGTACCAATCTAACCGTCATCTCATACCGCAAAAAATGAGCCCCTACTTGAGACAATCAGCCAAAAATGAAAAAACTACAGCTCTCTGACT
>ONZH01000199.1:0-28360 GCA_900303285.1 Rhinella marina | reverse complement strand
ACACCAGGTATGTGAAATAATTTAGCAAGAGAACGCACAGTACAGTTGGCCAATTAAAAGGCCTAGATATTGTATATTTCAAGGTACACAGCCGTGTACTAACTGAACAGACGGTGGGTATTTACACCAGGTATGTGAAATTAATTTAGCAAGAGAACGCACAGTACAGTTGGCCAATTAAAAGGCCTATATATTGTATATTTCAAGGTACACAGCCGTGTACTAACTGATCAGACGGTGGGTATTTACACCAGGTATGTGAAATTAATTTGCAAGAGAACGCACAGTACAGTTGGCCAATTAAAAGGCCTATATATTGTATATTTCAAGGTACACAGCCGTGTACTAAAACTGATCAGACGGTGGGTATTTGAACACCAGGTATGTGAAATTAATTTGCAAGAGAACGCACAGTACAGTTGGCCAATTAAAAGGCCTATATATTGTATATTTCAAGGTACACAGCCGTGTACTAACTGATCAGACGGTGGGTATTTGAACACCAGGTATGTGAAATTAATTTGCAAGAGAACGCACAGTACAGTTGGCCAATTAAAAGGCCTATATATTGTATATTTCAAGGTACACAGCCGTGTACTAACTGATCAGACGGTGGGTATTTGAACACCAGGTATGTGAGAAATTACTTTGCAAGAGAACGCACAGTACAGTTGGCCAATTAAAAGGCCTATATATTGTATATTTCAAGGTACACAGCCGTGTACTAACTGATCAGACGGTGGGTATTTAACACCAGGTATGTGAAATTAATTTGCAAGAGAACGCACAGTACAGTTGGCCAATTAAAGGCCTATATATTGTATATTTCAAGGTACACAGCCGTGTACTAACTGATCAGACGGTGGGTATTTGAACACCAGGTATGTGAAATTAATTTGCAAGAGAACGCACAGTACAGTTGGCCAATTAAAAGGCCTAGATATATTGTATATTTCAAGGTACACAGCCGTGTACTAACTGATCAGACGGTGGTATTTTGACACCAGTATGTGAGATAATTTAGCAAGAGAACGCACAGTACAGTGGCCTATTAAAATGCCTAGATATTGTATATTTCAAGGTACACAGCCGTGTAGTAACTGAACAGACGGTGGGTATTTACACCAGGTATGTGAAATAATTTAACAAGAGAACGCACAGTACAGTGGCCTATTAAATGGCCTAGATATTGTATATATTCAAGGTACACAGCCGTGTAGTAACTGAACAGACGGTGGGTATTTACACCAGGTATGTGAAATAATTTAACAAGAGAACGCACAGTACAGTGGCCTATTAAATGGCCTAGATATGTATATTTCAAGGTACACAGCCGTGTAGTAACAGAACAGACGGTGGGTATTTACACCAGGTATGTGAGATAATTTAGCAAGAGGAACGCACAGTACAGTGGCCTATTAAAATGCCTAGATATTGTATATTTCAAGGTACACAGCCGTGTAGTAACTGAACAGACGGTGGGTATTTTACACCAGGTATGTGAGATAATTTAGCAAAGAGAACGCACAGTACAGTGGCCTATTAAAATGCCTAGATATTGTTATATTTCAAGGTACACAGCCGTGTAGTAACTGAACAGACGGTGGGTATTTACACCAGGTATGTGAGATAATTTAGCAAGAGAACGCACAGTACAGTGGCCTATTAAAATGCCTAGATATTGTATATTTCAAGGTACACAGCCGTGTAGTAACTGAACAGACGGTGGGTATTTACACCAGGTATGTGAGATAATTTAGGCAGAGAACGCACAGTACAGTGGCCTATTAAAATGCCTAGATATTGTATATTTCAAGGTACACAGCCGTGTAGTAACTGAACAGACGGTGGGTATTTACACCAGGTATGTGAAATAATTTAGCAAGAAAACGCACAGTACAGTGCCCTATTAAATGGCCTAGATATTGTATATTTTCAAGGTACACAGCCGTTTACTAACTTAACAGACGGTGGGTATTTACACCTGGTATACAAAAAGGGTATTGCAGGCACACAGAACCCAGAACACTAGAGCCAAATAAAACTGTAATTTAAAAAAATAAAATAAAATTCACAGCCGTATACTGCCAGATCAGATGGTGCATATACACACTAGTTATATAACAGGGTTTTTTCAGCCAAAAAGAACGCTGAACAGTAGTGCCAAATAATAGTTTGGTATGTAGCAGAGCACCTAATACACCACTAATGCCTCTCTCTGTCCCTACTCCAGCAGCTATCCCTGAATACGGCAGCCGTTCTCTGTAAAGTGTATCTTGAAGTAAAGCTATCACTGTAGTGCACTATAGTAGCCTGATAAGGGCTTTTAATCACGCTCCTGCCTGTCCAACTGCTAAAACCTGTCTGTCCCTTCTCCAGCCTCTGTCCCTGACTAAGTTCACGCAGCATATGCGTACGAGCAGGAAGAGCTGAGTTTTTAATATTCGAGGTCACATGGTTTTTCCAGCCAATCCATGTAGACGCTGTTTTCGCGCTGCCAGCGTGCTCAGCGTGCCTGTCATACCCCCCCTGCATGTTGATTGGTGGAAAAAGAGCGCCAGGGAAGGTGGGAGGGGAAACGAATTCTAAGTGCGCCATCGCCGTTATACTCGATTGAAATCGAGTATGCCGAATAGCGTAGTATTCGATCGAATACCGGCTCGATCGAACACTACTCGCTCATCTCTAGTGATGAGCAAAGTATTGAAAAAATGATTCGACTGCTTTGCAGAATTTTACAAAAAAATTCACTTTGTGACAAATTACTTTGTCACAAAGCATACTTCTTTGTAAGTAGTGGATGCACTGACAGGCAGCCGCGATTTCACCGCCACCCATCATTGTACCCTTCAGATGCCACATTCATAGCTGATCGCAGCATCTGACTGCAAGATTACAGTGCAAAGTAAAAAAAAATAAAATCATACTTAGGCTACATTCACAGGAGCATATTTTGTTTCTGTGCCCGTTCTGTTTTTTTTGCGGACTAGATAAGGACCCATTCATTTCAATGGGTCTGCAAAAAATGCGGACATCACGCAGTGTGCCGTCCGCATCCGTATGTCCTTTCCATAGCCCCGCAAAAAATATAGAGCATGTCCTATTCTTGTGCATTTTCCAAACAAGGATAGGCATTGTTACAATGGATCTGCAAATAAAATGCAATAAGGATTTTTTGCGGATCAGTGTTTTGCAGGCTGCAAAACTCGTATGTCTTGTGAATATACCGTGCACAGGATTTTGAGCGGGATCTTCAATCAAGATGGCGGTGGCGGTCGGCTCTTCACTCTCAAACAGAGGAGGTAAGTATGATTTTTTTTTATTTTTTACTGCCATTCAGGGAAAATCGATTAATTACCACGATGCACGAGGAAATCCGGTTTTATAAGGATGTCATACGTATTTTTTGCGGATCAGTGTTTTGCGGACTGCAAAACTCATATGTCTTGTGAATGTACCGCGCACAGGATTTCGAGCAGGATCTTCACTCAAGATGGCGGTGGCGAAGCACGAGGAAATCTGGTTTTTCGGTGAATCAAATTTTACCTGAAATTCGGATCGAGTTCAATTCGCTCAACACTTCCCACTACCACCTCCACTTTGCCAGACCTGTAAAGGAAAGTTTACTTACCTGTTTCCTGGCACTGGATCCCTGCTCCTTCTCCCAGCCTGCAATGATCCACAGGGCTCCCTCACTGTAAACATTGCCTTCAGCCACATGGTCACATCCCAACCCCTTTAAGATGTTCAATTATAGTGTATGAAATGGACCTGATTTTCTTAAATATTGATTGGCACATATATACATTTAAGATATGCAAATTGTAGCTTGATTGCAGCTATTTATGGACACTCATCCTACAAGGATACAGCATATTTTGTTGTTATGCATCAGTAATCAAAGCAACTCACCAGCAGTGATAAGCAGACTTGTATGGAAAATGTCCGATATGCTCTGCTTGGCTTAACATACAAATATGCTACAGTGATTCATACATGAATCTTAATTGCTGCTGATCTATTTACAATGCATTAATCAATGAATTACTGAGGATCAGGAAATCTCTGTATTCCAGACCTAAAAAATTAATTAATGGGAAAATGGAAATCAGTTTTCCTAAAAATGTTCAGTGATGATGTTTGAACTTAAAAACCAGTGTCCAGGGGCATGCATAGAAATCATTGGGCCCCATAGCAAAAATCTGAATGGGGCTCCTAACCCCGCTCAGTACCCCGGCCCATCCCACATGCTGCCCTGGCTCCTCCCATGCCACACCCCCATTTGCCAATAAAGAAATGTATACATGAGCTACTGATTTATTTTTTTTTAAATTAAGGAGACGTTATACTGAATGGGGCAGCCACAAGAATGGATTATACTGTATATTATACAGCATGCTGTAGGGATTATACTGTATATTATACAGCATGGTGTAGGGATTATACTGTATATTATACAGCATGGTGTACGGATTATACTGTATACTATACAGCATGGTGTATGGATTATACTCTATACTATACAGCATGGTGTACGGATTATACTGTATACTATACAGCATGGTGTACGGATTATACTGTATACTATACAGCATGGTGTACGGATTATACTGTATATTATACAGCATAGTGTAGGGATTATACTGTATATTATACAGCATGGTGTAGGGATTATACTCTATACTATACAGCATGGTGTAGGGATTATACTGTATATTATACAGCATGGTGTATGGATTATACTGTATATTATACAGCATGGTGTAGGGATTATACTGTATATTATACAGCATGGTGTACGGATTATACTGTATACTATACAGCATGGTGTACGGATTATACTGTATATTATACAGCATAGTGTAGGATATACTGTATATTAAACAGCATGGTATAGGGATTATACTCTATACTATACAGCATGGTGTAGGGATTATACTGTATATTATACAGCATGGTGTATGGATTATACTGTATATTATACAGCATGGTGTAGGGATTATACTGTATATTATACAGCATGGTGTACGGATTATACTGTATACTATACAGCATGGTGTATGGATTATACTGTGTATTATACAGCATGGTGTACGGATTATACTGTATACTATACAGCATGGTGTACGGATTATACTGTATACTATACAGCATGGTGTAGGGATTATACTGTATATTATACAGCATGGAGTATGGATTATACTGTATACTATACAGCATGGTGTAGGGATTATACTGTATACTATACAGCATGGTGTACAGATTATACTGTATACTATACAGCATGGTGTACGGATTATACTCTATACTATACAGCATGGAGTACGGATTATACTGTATACTATACAGCATGGTGTAGGGATTATACTGTATACTATACAGCATGGTGTAGGGATTATACTGTATACTATACAGCATGGTGTACGGATTACACTGTATACTATACAGCATGGTGTACGGATTATACTGTGTATTATACAGTATGGTGTACGGATTATACTGTATATTATACAGTATGGTGTATGGATTATACTGTATATTATACAGTATGGTGTATGGATTACACTGTTCATTGTATAGCATGGTACCGGGATTATAAAATATACTGTACAACAAATGCATGGCGGTTACACCATCCCGGACAATATAACCCCTGCGCCACGCTGTACAATATACAGTATATAAACAGTAGAGGTATATTGTCTGGCACAGTGTATGTATATACCCACACACATAAATACATACACACATACATACACACATACATACACACACATACATACACACACGTACGTACATACATACATACATACACACATACATACATACACACATACATACTCACATATATACACACACATACATACACACATACAAACATGAAACACATAAAACCTTTACTTTAAACAGTTACTTGTCCCTTGTCCTGACGCCACTCTGGAGGGGGCTGGGCCTTGGTCTTCTTCTTTCCCCTCTTTTGGGCATGAGGGAGGAGGAGGGGCCAGCTGGGAGCGCACAGGAACGTCCTGAGAGAGTCAGGTTGATAGGGTAAAAGTCCGGGTTGCGGAGGTGAGCGGGCCAGGAGAGGCTTGGAGCGCAGGCAGTGCGGGACGCCCGGGACGGGACGCATCTTAATGATGCAGAGTAGGGGGCGGGGCCTCATGTGCGCTCCGGGCCCCCCCTGTGCCGCAGGCCCCATAGCAGTGGCGTGGTCTGCCTATATGGGCAGTACGCCACTGCCAGTGTCATAATAATTTGTAGTTCTTTAGCTTTAATGGTAACTCAATATAACCACCACACAATTTGTGGTGCACTCGTGTAATATTATATCTCTCGCTAATATGTCAAATTAAAAGTGCACCTAGTAAACACATAAATAACAGGTGTATAAGGTTAAAAAAATCAAACTCAAGGCTACAATAGTAAAGCCATATTACACAATTCAATTACAACAATAATACACATTATTGATGCATATTACAAATAATTAAAAAGTGATGTGTTTGCAGGAAAGGGTGGCATCACTGGCAGGCATTAGAATAGATGATAAGTGCAAAATATGTATCATGTAGTATGTAAATATGTAAAAAAATGTATTCCAGTAAATAGCAACGTCTGGAAAAACATAAGAATGAGCATAAATAGGGAATGATGTATCTAAAAATAAAACAGTATTGTTACCCCAAAAGGTTTGTGCTCTTCTATGCACACTAGTAATCAACATGGAGCTGGGGCAGAGAAGTAAGATATCCAAAAATTTCAGAATCCCATTAACTGGAAAACTGCTAAAGCAAAACAATCACACAATGATACATTACCCATAGCTTATGTTCCAACCAGAATGGTATCCACCCCGGCACACGCTTCAACATGCCTTTTTCACGGGGCGGAAGGTACACTGAAACGCATGTTGGAGTGGGTGTCATTTTGCCATATACTAATATTTATTGGAATATATTTATTTAGTATTATTTTTTACTTATAATTTATTGTAATGCCTTCCACTGATGCTGTCCTCTTTTTATTTATAATTAGAGATGAGCGAGCACTAAAATGCTCAGGTGCTCATTATTCGAGTCGAACTTTTCCCGATGCTCGGGTGCTCGTTTCGAATAACGAACCCCATTGAAGTCAATGGGAGACTCGAGCATTTTTGCAGGGGACCAAGGCTCTGCCTAGGGAAGGCTGGGTGAAAACCTGGAAACCTCAGAAAATGATGGAAACACCACGGAAATGGACAGGAAACAGCAGGGGCAGCATGCATGGATGCCTCTGAGGCTGCCTAATCCCACCATTACCCCTAATTCTCCTAGTGGGGTATGTGTGGTATCGATTCTTCTCAGTTTAAAATCGTATACGTCCCCTATTTTGGGACCATATATTTCATGGATTTTTCGACCACGGAAAAGGAAAAAGAGCTTGCTCTGGCCAGGGGAGTGTCTTTCCAACTGCAGCTAAGGGGACGTGTCCATGCTCTGCCTATCACAGGTCAGGAGGCAATTAAAAGAAGAACCAAAAAAAAACATCAGTACAATATCTAATACGTCCCCTATCCAGGTAAATTGTTTGGAGAGAGGGCCTGTAGGTGGGGGGCAGGCTGGGGGGAAGGAGGTTGAGCTGGAAGAGCCAGAGGAGTGCCCCCTGGGCTAGAGTGTGTGGTGGTGACAACAGCCGGATGGATTTGGAAAAACTCTAGCATCAACCGGTACGGTATCGATTCTTCTCAGTTTAATACCGTATACGTCCCCTATCTTGGGACCCTATATTTCATGGATTTTTTGACCACGGAAAAGGAAAAAGAGCTTGCTCTGGCCAGGGGAGTGTCTTTCCTACTGCAGCTAAGGGGATGTGTCCATGCTCTGCCTATCACAGGTCAGGAGGCAATTAAAAGAAGAACAAAAAAAAACATCAGTACAATATCTAATACGTCCCCTATCCTGGTAAATTGTTTGGAGAAAGGGCCTGTAGGTAGGGTGCAGGCTGGGGGGAAGGAGGTTGAGCTGGAAGAGCCAGAGGAGTGCCCCCTGGGCTAGCGTGTGTGGTGGTGACAACACCCGGACGGATTTGGAAAAACTGTAGCATCAACCGGTACGGTATGTATTCTTCTGAGTTTAATACCATATACGGCACCTATCCGGAAAAATAGTTTGGAGAGAGAGAAAGAGAGGAAAAAGACGGCAGTATGGAGCAATTACACGGAAACTATTAGATTAGGCAGACGTGGTCTGCTTAATTGCAACCCAGACAAATGAGAGAAAAAGGGAAAATGACGTATTTTTAAAAGTGACGTTCAGTATAGATCAGGGGTGCACAACGTTTTCTGGGTGGGGGCCACAATGTCCGACTGAACCAACGTCAAGGGCCGAAAATAAAATTTAAAGGGGTATTACCAACTGAAATACTGTATTTATGGCAGATTGAACACACAGTGTATACCATTAATGTCTAGTTACAATTCCAGGAGTCCCATCAAATGGGATAAATACATGAAAAATGCATGTGAGCAGCCACAAAACATGGACATACATGTCTGTTACCAGATGGATGGGGCCACACAGAATGGTATCAAGGGCCGCATGTGGCCCCCGGGCCGCAGGTTGTGCAGCCCTGGTATAGATCAAGTATGGTATGTGTTCTATGTATACTACTCAGTTTAATACCGTATATGGCAGCTATCCGGAAAAATAGTTTGGAGAGAGAGAAAGATAGGAAAAAGACGTAAATTGTTTGGAGAGAGGGCCTGTAGGTGGGGGGCAGGCTGGGGGGAAGGAGGTTGAGCTGGAAGAGCCAGAGGAGTGCCCCCTGGGCTAGCGTGTGTGGTGGTGACAACAGCCGGATGTAGTTAGAATGACGACGCAGGACCCCAACTTAAAAATTTAGCATCACCGGTACAATTGTCAATTATGAGCTCGATCAATTGTGGGCATGACTTTTTAGATGGAGATTGCATTTGGTCACGTACTCCCTGGAACCCCATAGTCACCCCTTCTCTGATGTGCTAGCCCAGAACATTCTCTGCCCCAATTCGCAAGACCTTTTGCAGTCTCCGTGTGCTGACAGTGGGTATTTACCAGTGTTGTCTGAGGAGGTGGTGGACAATGGCGAGACACAGGTGTCGGGGGGTGAGGTAGTTGTATGGGAAGCAAGTTACAGTGGGGACTCCTTGGGGGGACTTTCTCATGATGGGACAGATTCAACTTGGGTGGATCAGGCACAGGAACAGATCAATTTATTTTTTTTTGTGTTTATTTAACTTTTTATTTAGCACAAATAACCACAGAGATATTTATTCGTTCCCTTCGCTGCGCAGTCTGGCGTTGGGGTTCGTCACTTTGATGGCGAGCTGTGCCGCTCTCTCCAAAATGGTCTTTAGGTTCCTAGATGGAGACGTTGTGGGCGATTTCTGCACAGAAGGACTTGTTGCTCATCAACAGAACCTCGAGCTCCTTGACATTGTGGACCAGGAATTTGCGGAACCCTGTGGGCAGCATGTGTTTTGTCTTCTTGTTGCTACCGTATCCAATGTTGGGCAATATAGATACGCAGGTAATATTATTTTTCACACCTATCCCAAAAATAAAATTTACGAAGTTTGCGCAAATAAAACTGGAAACTGGAACTGGAGAGAGGGCCTGTAGGTGGACCTCCGGAAAAATTGTTTGGAGAGAGGGCCTGTAGGTGGACTTCCGGAAAAATTGTTTGAAGAGAAGGCCTGTAGGTGGACCTCCGGAAATTTTGTTTGGAGAGAGGGCCTGTAGGTGGACCTCTGGAAAAATTGTTTGAAGAGAGGGCCTGTAGGTGGACCTCCGAAAATATTGTTTGGAGAGAGGGCCTGTAGGTGGACCTCCGGAAAAATTGTTTGGAGAGAGGGCCTGTAGGTGGATCTCCAGAAAAATTATTTGGAGAGAGGGCCTGTAGGTGGACCTCCGGAAAAATTGTTTCGAGAGAGGGCCTGTAGATGGACCTCCGGAAAAATTGTTTGGAGAGAGGGACTGTATGTGGCCCTCATGAAAAATTGTGGTAAAAGAGTGCCAGTTGGACCTCTGAAAAATGGTGTTTTTTTGGTCAGCGTTAGGCAAAGACGATATGGAGGAGGAGGAGTAGGAGGAGTAGAGAAGAGGAATCGGATACATACCGTATTTTTCGCCCTATAAGACGCACCGCCCATAAGACGCACCTAGGTTTTAGTGTAGGAAAATAAGAAAAAAATATTTTTCATCAGATCCTCTTATCAGACTGCCCATAAATTTAAGGACATCACATCAGACCCCATATCAGCCCCCTGTGCCCCCATACCATCTCACTGTGCTCCCACCAGACCTCAGATCAGCAGAATGTGCCCCCATCAGACCTCAGATCAGCAGAATGTGCCCCCATCAGACCTCAGATCAGCAGAATGTGCCACCATCAGACCTCAGATCAGCAGAATGTGCCCCCATCAGACCTCAGATCAGCAGAATGTGCCCCCATCATACCTCAAATCAGCAGAATGTGCCCCCATCAGACCTCAGAGCAACAGTATGTGCCCCCATCAGACCTCAGATCAGCAGAATGTGCCCCCATCAGACCTCAGATCAGCAGAATGTGCCCCATCATACCTCAAATCAGCAGAATGTGCCACCATCAGACCTCAGAGCAACAGTATGTGCCCCCATCAGACCTCACATCAGCAGAATGTGCCCCCATCAGACCTCATATCAGCAGAATGTGCCCCCATCAGACCTCAGATCAGCAGAATGTGCCCCCATCATACCTCAAATCAGCAGAATGTGCTCCCATCATACCTCAAATCAGCAGAATGTGCCCCCATCAGACCTCAGAGCAACAGTATGTGCCCCCATCAGACCTCACATCAGCAGAATGTGCCCCCATCAGACCTCATATCAGCAGAATGTGCCCCCATCAGACCTCAGATTAGCGTTTTGTGCCCCTTCACGCCTCAGATCAGCGTCTTGTGCCCCTATCAGACCTCAGATCAGCCCACCCAGCCACTTAAAGACCATACTTACCTGTTCTGCGCTTCCGCTGTCGTCCGGTCCCACGCTCCGCGCTCCTCTCTCTTCCCTGCCGGCACGCACTATGACCTGACGCTGCAGTGTCAGGTCATAGTGCGTGCCGGCAGGGAAGAGAGAGGAGCGCGGAGCGTGGGACCGGGGGCACGGCAGCGCAGAACAGGTAAGTATGGTCTTTAAGTGGCTGGGTGGGCTGATCTGAGGTCTGATGGGGGTCCCTACGTACAAGTGAGCGCTTCCTTATGGAAGCGCTCACTTGTATTCGCCCTATAAGACGCACCGCATTTTTCCCCCTACTTTTGGGGGAAAAAAGTGCGTCTTATAGGGCGAAAAATACGGTAAGTAATGTTAATCTTTAGCTGCTTTCCCCCGGAGGAGATTTGAATTCCGGTGAAATCCAGGCTTTGTTCATTTTAATAAGCGTCAGCCTGTCAGCGCTGTCAGTTGACAGGCGTGTACGCTTATCGGTGATGACGCCACCAGCTGCACTGAATACCCGCTCTGACAGCACGCTAGCGGCAGGGCAGGCCAGCACCTCCAAGGCGTACAGCGCCAGTTCAGGCCACGTGTCCAGCTTTGAAACCCATTAGTTGTATGGAGCAGAGTGATCGCTATGGACGTTGGTATGGTCAGCTAGGTACTCCCTCACCATCTTTCTGTACAGCTCCCCCCTACTCTGCCTAGACTGGGGACAGGTGACAGTGTCTTGCTGGGGTGACATAAAACTGGTAAAGGCCTTGGAGAGAGCTCTCCCCTGCCAGTGCTGGACAAGCTGCCTGCTCGCCTCCTCTCCCCCGCTACTTGGCCCACAGAACCATGCCCTTTGCCGCTAGCGGCGTCAGATGGGAAGAATTGTTTCAGCTTGTACACCAGGGCCTGTTGATATCTATTCACTCTCATACTCCTTTCCTCTGCAGGGATGAGAGTGGAAAGGTTCTGCTTGTACCGTGGGTCCAGGAGAGTGAACACCCAGTAATCGGTGTTGGAAAAAATTCTTCTAACGCGAGGGTCACGGGATAGGCAGCCTCACATGAAGTCTGCCATGTGCGCAAGAGTCCCAACACGCAAGAATTCCCTCTCCTCACTGGCCTGACTCTCCATTTCCTCCTCCTCCAAGTCCTCCTCTTCAGCCCATACACGCTCAAGAGTTAAGGACTGAGCACTGGTACCCTCTACTGTCTCGCCGACATTCTCCCCCTCATCCTCATCCTCCTCCTCCGATACGCGCTGAGAAACAGACCGGAGGGTGCTCTGGCTATCAAGCGACGTATCTTCCTCCACCGTCTCTTGTGACAAGCGCAAAGCATCCAACTTGATGCTGAGCAGTGAGTTTTTCAACAGGCAAAGCAGCGGAATGGTGAGGCTGATAATGACGGCATCGCCGCTGACCATCTGTGTTGACTCCTCGAAGTTGCTCAACACCTGGCAGATATCAGACATCCACGTCCACTCCTCATTATAGACTTGAGGAATCTGACTGACCTGACTACCAGTTCTGGTGGAAGTTGACATCTGGCAGTCTACAATCGCTCTGCGCTGCTGGTAAACTCTGGATAACATGTTTAATGTCGAATTCCATCTCGTGGGCACGTCGCACAACAGTCGGTGAGCGGGCAGTTGTAGGCGGTGCTGTGCTGCCCTGAGAGTGGCAGCATCTGTGGTCAACTTGCGGAAATGCGCTCAGATGCGGCGCACCTTGGTGAGCAAATCAGACAGATTGGGGTATGTCTTGAGGAACCGCTGAACTATTAGATTGAACACGTGGGCCAGGCATGGCACATGTGTCAGTCTGCCGAGTTGCAGAGCCGCCACCAGGTTACGCCCGTTGTCACACACAACCATGCCTGGCTTGAGGTTCAGCGGTGCCAGCCACACATCGGTCTGCGCCGTGATGCCCTGTAACAGCTCTTGGGCGGTGTGCCTTTTGTCACCTAAGCTCAGCAGTTTGAGCACCGCCTGCTGGCGCTTACCCACGGCACTGCTGCTGCGCCTAGAGCTACCGACTGAAGGCGCCGTGCCCACGGATGGTAATTCGGTGGAGGAGGAGGGGTCAGAAGAGGAGGAGGCATAGTACGTCTGAGAGACCGTGACCAAGGTAGGCCCCGCAATCCTCGGTGTGGGCAGTACATGAGCGGCCCAGGGTCATTCTCGGTCCCAGCCTCCACCAAGTTAACCCAATGTGCCGTCAGTGATATATAGTGTCCCTGCCCGGCAGCACTTGTCCACGTGTCCGTGGTTAGGTGGACTTTCTCAGAAACAGCGTTGGTCAGGGCACGGATGATGTTCTGTTACACGTGCTGGTGTAGGGCTGGGACGGCACATCGGGAAAAATAGTGGCGGCTGGGGACCGAATACCGAGGGGCAGCCACCGCCATGAGATTGCGAAAGGCCTCGGTCTCTACCAGCCTATAGGGCAGCATCTCCAGGCTAAGCAATTTGGAGATGTGGACGTTGAGGGCTTGGGCATGTGGGTGGGTGGAACTGTATTTCCTCTTGCGCTCCAGTGTCTGCTGTAAAGACAGCTGAACGCTGCGCTGGGACACGTTGGTGGACACTGTGGAGGATCGTGGAGGCGAAGGTGTGGTTTTCCGGCGGGAGGCGATTGTGCCGGGGTCCTGGCGGGGGGTTGACTAGCAGAGGCAGCGAGTGACGCAGGGGGTTGACTAGTAGAGGCAGCGAGTGACACAGGGGAAGGAGCAGTGGTGTGACCCGCAGGAGGTGGTGAACGGCCTTGGTTCCATTGAGTGGGGTGTTTAGCACTCATATGCCTGCGCATGCTGGTGGTGGTTAGGCTAGTAGTGGTGGCACCCCTGCTGATCCTGGTGTGGCACAGGTTGCACACCACAGTCCGTCGGTCATCCTCACTTTCTTTAAAGAACCTCCAGACTTGCGAACATCTAGGCCTCGTAACGGGATCTTCACTACGTGAAACAGTTGCTGCTGATGCACCAGCTCTGGCCCTGCTTCTCCCTCTGGCCACACCACTGCCTCTTCCAACCTGTTCTTGTGCAGCACTCGCCTCCGCCTCAGAAGCACTGTCTTCACTCGGCATATCAACCCAGCTTGGGTCAGTCACCTCGTCATCCTCCGATTCCTCAGTCTGCTCCCCCCTCGGACTTCCTGCCCTGACAACAACTTCACCACTGTCTGACAACCGTGTCTCCTCATCGTCCGACACCTCTTCACAAACTTCTTCCACTCACTCAACATTGTCATCATCAGCATCATCACCCACAGACTGCGACAGTAGGAAAACTTGGGCATCGGGAACGAGGTCAGCAGCAACCTGAGAAGTGGTTTGTGACTCTGGGAAGGGTCCAGAAAACAGTTCCTCAGAGTATGCCGGATCGCATTCCAAATTTTCCTGGGAGGGGGCAGACTGAGGGGAAGGAGGTTGAGGTGGAGGAGCCAGAGGAGTGCTCCCTTGGGTAACGTGGGTGGACTGCGTGGAAGACTGACTGGTGGACAAATTACTTGAAGCATTGTCCGCAATCCACGACATCAGCTGTTCGCACTGTTGTGGTTTCAACAGTCCTCTACCACGTGTCCCTGTAAGCTGAGACATGAAGCTAGGGAGTGTAGCTCTGCGGCGTTCCCCTGCTCCCTCATCAGCAGGTACTGTTTCACCCTGCCCAGGACCACGGCCTCTGCCCCCTGCAGTAATTGAATGCCCACGCCCACGCCCTCGTCCTCGACCCTTAGCCCTGGGGTTCAACATTTTCTGTATATAAGTGTATTATATAAAAAATAAAAAATAAATGGGCCTGCTGTACTGAAACCCACAAACTTGTTCAGTCTGGTTTAATTAAGTGACGTAAAGAAAGTGTCACCTGGACAGAAAATACGGATTGGAGTGAGTGTGCTGAACTGTGACACACAGAATGGTTCCACGCAGCTATGTGAAATGGATTTGTATCACTGAGCTAAAACAATAAAAAAAACTATTTTTTTTTAAATTTTTTTTATTTTTGTTTTTTTTGGAACGTGACGTGCAGAAACTATCGTAGAGCTAACTGACACCCTACTGACGGTGGCTATTTAGACTGCGACCCAGACAAATGTCGCACAGAGATTTTTGGGATCAAGCTATACATGTGACAGGCAGCAATACACTTGGTTGTATTAAGTGAAGTACAGAAAGTGTCACCTGGACAGAAAATAGTGAGTGTACTGAACTGTGACACACAGAATGGTTCCACACTGCTGTGTGCAATGGATTTGTATCACTGAGATATAACATTAAAAAAAGGGGGTTATATATGGCGATAGCTGCACTACTAGTGCCAGCCAGCCAGCCAAGCTAGGAGACAAAAAAAAAAATTCTTGTAGCCCTTAGAAGGGCTGTTGGGTTCTTTGTGGGTGATTCCTGCCTAACAGAGAACTAAATGCAGGCCCTAACACTCTCCCTGAAAGGCAGCAGCTCTATCCCTAACGACATCCAGATGGCATCTGAGCCGAGCACCGCAGCCAGTCACTAGTATATTCCAGGGTCACCTGATCAGGCCAGCCAAACCCTGCTATCGACATGTAATGGCCCCACGTGATGCTGATGGGTGTCTCCTGGCTTGTGATTGGGGGGATGTAGAAAGCAGTCAGTAAGGATATGGGAGAAGAGAGCAGTCTGCGTGAGAAGAGGGCATACAAAGCAATGTTTGTGACACAGGACATAAGGAGCAGTCTGTGTGACATGGGGTATAGGGAACAGTCTATGTGAGAGAGGATGCATGGGAACAGTCTGTGTGAGGTGAGAGAATTTGATCCAGTCTGTGAGAAAGAAATAGCATGAGAAGCAGTATGTGTGAGAGAGACATGGGGAAACAATTTGTGTGAGAAAGAGGATGGCATGAGGGAGCAGTCTGTGTGAGAAAAGAAGCATGGGAAGTATTGCATGTACCAGATGGAGGCATGGGTTGAAGTCTATGGGTTAATGTATATATTGGATTAATTTGATAGCACCTTTAATGTGTCATGCACTATTACTCACAACTAATGTCAGTGGCATTACATGGGGCACTATCTGTTTGGCTCTATCTTTATGGGGGTTCTATCTGTATAGCACAATATGTAGGGTAACTATGAGGGTCAAGCAAATTGAAGTAATCAATTTTCCCTGAAAGGGCATTACAAAAAATAAAATAAAAAATACTCACCTCATCTGTCTGAGTGTGAAGAGGCCACCACGGCCATTTTAATTGAAGATTCCATGTGAAATCTTGTATGATGTCACCATGCCGACCAGTGTGATCATGTAATCAAGCACCGTGTGGCATTTTGCACATAATCTTCAATTAAGATGACCAATGGGGCTACAACAGGCACAGAATTGTAAAAGTAAGGAGCTATAGATATCTGGGCAGTAGTAGAAGTAGTCTTCATGGCAGTCTGGACCAGATGGAAAACATGGCACAGTGAACAATTGAAATTAGAAAATTGAAAGACTGTATTTAGAGAAGACATGAGTTGTTTTAACTCTACTGTATTCATTTACATGGTCTACAGGGCACCTATTTTGAAATGGTATCCACTGTTATATTGTCTCTATGGAGGTAATATTGTTTTTTTGTATAGTGTTTTTATTTCATTTGGAGTGGTCAGGGCAGTAGTCATGGTAACAGCCGTTTCTCTACTAGGATCCAGGTGCAACTCTTACATCTGGACTCCCATGCTTACAGCTATGAAAGTTTCATTTTAGCTAGGTTAGATTAGAATTATTTTTTATTTCATTACATTCACTACATTATCAGTAAAGGGGTTGGGCACCCTAAGAATCAAAAATCCAAAGTTCCCCCAGACAATAGCCAACACTATGAAGTATTTCTCAGGTGACATGTACTGGCTGTACGTCATTTATCTAACCTGTTCACCATGACACACTTCCCTGGAGGAGCTCCCTCAGACAGGCTGTGTGGGAGGAGCAGCTGCAAAGTGAAAGTAACAATCCCAGCATGCACTGCAGCAAGCATGTCTAGAGGAGCAGTCACATGACCTCCCCGCCCACCTGTGTTCCCATAGAGACAAGAGCCCCTTAGATAATATCAATAACCCAGTTATCAGTGAATAACTGTTGTACAGACATAGCAATAGAAAGAACACCCCAGTCCCAACAGTAAAGGAGGGGGGGTTACCCTTTCCATAAATTTGCTGAGGGGCCCAGTCATTTCTAGTTGTGCCACTGGATGTAAGCCAAAAACAGAATGGGGGGGGAGTTATCAATTCCCTTGTTTCTAAAAAGTGGCGTTAAAAAGTTGCAAACTATGGGACAGATTTATCAAAACTGGTTTGAAGGAAAACTGGCTTCGTTGCCCATAGCATCCAATCAGATTCCACCTTTCATTTTTCAAACCTCCTTTGGAAAATGAGAGGTGGAATCTGATTGGTTGCTATGGGCAACTAAGCAAGTTTTCCTTTACAGCAGTTTTAATAAATCTCCCTCTGTGTGTTTGCAAATTTTTAACTGCGCTTTTTTTTTTAAAGGGCGTGACAATGGCAGAGACAGGGGGGGGGTCACACATCAGTATATACAGTGTATGGTGGTGGTGGTGGTGTCAACTATTACTGTATACAGGGGGTCACACGTCACTATATACAGTATAAAGTGGTGATCACATATCACTGTATTGGGGGCATCATATATCACTATATACAGTGTGCAGGAAGGAGCGGGCACATATTTACAGATGACATCAGTGACTGCTGCTGATATCACTGACCTCCTCCATACTGACAGCTCAGAAGGGGTTAAAGCTCCTGACCTGTTGGTCTGGCTGGAATAAACATGTCTGTGATAAGATCACATTGCAGAGTGGTCATAGACAGGACAGACACTAGGATTGCTCACACTTTGTTGTCCACAGCACCTTCCTGGCTCTGCTACATCACTGCAGTCAGTGAGATCCATCACAGATTCTCCTCAGTCTCTCTTCCTCTTGCAAAGTTTCTTTATTTCAGCTTCTAACATGTTTCTCTGCTAAGCCCCTTCCTTCAGCCCTGTATAGTCAGGACTGCAGTCACAGCAGAAGGAAACTTCTCTGACACAAGCAGGGTGCCTTTAGGACCCAGGAGCAGCACACTCCTTCCATGGACTAGTGCACGTGCAGGCATGGACGAGCCAGGCAGCTATGAGAGCAGCACAGAGGGGGCATGGTTGCCAATAGCATGGGAACCAGGCAGATCTGCTGCAGAATATATATTAGGAAGTTTATTGTCTCCCTGCTTTCTTCAGAGTTTTAATAAGTGCTAACAAAGTGGCCAACCCCTTTAAACATTTTGTTTTTGCAGCAATCATATTGTAATGGTCATTGTAAGTGTATATTTTATACTAATTTTAAAATTCTTAATCTTGCAACTTTAAACTTTCATTCTATCTTGTTCAGGTTTGTGACTTTATGCTGTGTCTGCCATATCAGAAATGTTCTAAACTACTGCTGTTCCTGTTCTTCCCTCCCCATTGAGTTGACTGATTATAGTACTGATCAGTCTCTTTACATGCAGTACTTCTTCTGTCATATTACTGTCTTGTTTTTCTCTGCAGTACATTGGCTGTTACATTTGATCTAATTTAGAAGAAAACATATACTCATAGCAAGACATTATAGCCTTACTGATATAGAAACACTAGTTTTC
Organism: Rhinella marina; assembly: GCA_900303285.1. Taxonomy (NCBI): domain Eukaryota; kingdom Metazoa; phylum Chordata; class Amphibia; order Anura; family Bufonidae; genus Rhinella; species Rhinella marina. Next base: position 9,725 of record ONZH01000199.1, on the reverse strand, counting down.
ACAGCTTATTCCTGAAAACATCCCATTAGCACTGTGCTGCTATGTTTCATATGCAGCAATGCTTAGGGAAAACTATGAGTTTCATAATAAATATTTAACTATTACCTCAGTTAACCTAGCATTAGATTATTTTTGAGATTGTAGAACAATCATTTTACCCATTTTGAGAATCATGATTGGTTGATAGGAATTTTGGAAAATTAAAGTAATCAACTTTTTTTCTTGTTAATGTGTGACCCTAACTTCTTAAAAGGATTGTCTGCTTTCAGCATGAAACCGGACAATCCTCCTGATTAATCTGCAATTAAGAAAAATAGTTACATAATAATAGTTAAATAGTAAATACCGTATTTTTCGCCCTATAAGACGCACTTTTTTTCCCCCAAAAGTAGGGGGAAAAATGTGGTGCGTCTTATAGGGCGAATACAAGTGAGCGCTTCCATAAGGAAGCGCTCACTTGTACGTAGGGACCCCCATCAGACCTCAGATCAGCCCACCCAGCCACTTAAAGACCATACTTACCTGTTCTGCGCTGCCGTCCGGTCCCACGCTCCGCGCTCCTCTCTCTTCCCTGCCGGCACGCACTATGACCTGACGCTGCAGCGTCAGGTCATAGTGCGTGCCGGCAGGGAAGAGAGAGGAGCGCGGAGCGTGGGACCGGACGACAGCGGAAGCGCAGAACAGGTAAGTATGGTCTTTAAGTGGCTGGGTGGGCTGATCTGAGGTCTGATAGGGGCACAAGACGCTGATCTGAGGCGTGAAGGGGCACAAAACGCTAATCTGAGGTCTGATGGGGGCACATTCTGCTGATCTGAGGTCTGATGGGGCACATTCTGCTGATATGAGGTCTGATGGGGGCACATTCTGCTGATGTGAGGTCTGATGGGGGCACATACTGTTGCTCTGAGGTCTGATGGGGGCACATTCTGCTGATTTGAGGTATGATGGGAGCACATTCTGCTGATTTGAGGTATGATGGGGTCACATTCTGCTGATCTGAGGTCTGATGGGGGCACATTCTGCTGATATGAGGTCTGATGGGGGCCACATTCTGCTGATGTGAGGTCTGATGGGGGCACATACTGTTGCTCTGAGGTCTGATGGGGGCACATTCTGCTGATTTGAGGTATGATGGGGCACATTCTGCTGATCTGAGGTCTGATGGGGGCACATTCTGCTGATCTGAGGTCTGATGGGGGCACATACTGGTTGCTCTGAGGTCTGATGGGGCACATTCTGCTGATTTGAGGTATGATGGGGGCACATTCTGCTGATCTGAGGTCTGATGGGGGCACATTCTGCTGATCTGAGGTCTGATGGTGGCACATTCTGCTGATCTGAGGTCTGATGGGGGCACATTCTGCTGATCTGAGGTCTGATGGGGGCACATTCTGCTGATCTGAGGTCTGGTGGGAGCACAGTGAGATGGTATGGGGGCACAGGGGGCTGATATGGGGGTCTGATGTGATGTCCTTAAATTTATGGGCAGTCTGATAAGAGGATCTGATGAAAAATATTTTTTTCTTATTTTCCTACACTAAAACCTAGGTGCGTCTTATGGGCCGGTGCGTCTTATAGGGCGAAAAATACGGTACTTACCTACCAGATTGAATCAGTGGTGCACCAGAAAGGACAGTGATTGGCTGCAGCGGTCAAGTGTTGTCGAAGCCTGTTAGAGAGAACCCAGGAATTTAACAGTTCTTTATTACAGGTTGATCTGAAAGGTTGTCCAGTTTCATGCTGAACCTGGACAATCCATATAAAGAGAACCTATCAGCAAATAAGCAATCTGAAAGAACAATTTTATAGAGCAGGACAAGCCTAGAAGATTGATATATATTTTCGTGGGAAAAGACAGGGTCAGTTTGGGCCTTAAAGGCGTATTCCTGTTACTCAAAGTTGGACTTATGAGCAAAAGTCCACAGTATAATTGTAATAAAAGTTTCCTACTGTTTGCTTGAAAAATACCTTTGTTTTCCTCTCTGCCTAATATTTACCCTCCGTTTCCTCTGGTTACAACCTGTATTCTCTTCTCAAGCTATGGTAGAACATGAGCAGTTCTTTCCTCTCTTGCCAGACCAAGCCTCGGTACAGTGATGTGAACACGCAATGACGTGCATTCACATCCATTTTATCTGGACAGCGGGAAATAAATGAGCTCACCATCTCTACGATCATTGGGATGCAGAGGAATTATTGCGATCTGCATGTCACACGACTCTCCTACCAGCCAGTGAAGGGGTGGAGTCACTCATGAACGCACAAGACCGCAGCACTGCAAGGATTATGGGAATTGTACTTAGAGGGGTTTTCTGAGTTATATATATTGATGACCTATCCTCAGGATAGGTCATCAATATCAGATCGGCGGGGTCCGACACCCCCACCGATCAGCTGTTTGAAGAGGAGGCGCGCGCCTCACAGCCCCATTCATTTCTATGGGAGGAATCGCTTCCATAGACTTGTATGGGAGCGATTCTTCCCATTGAAATGAATGGGGCAGTTAGATGTAATGACACCTACTCACCACTACCCCCGTGTCGGCCAGCATGTAAACAATGAAGAGGAGGCAGCACTGATACGGCATGCGCCTCCTCTTCAAACAGCTGATCAGCTGGTCCTTAAAGGGGTTCTCCGAGTTATATATATTGATGACCTATCCTCAGGATAGGCCATCAATATCAGATCGGCAGGGGTCCGACACCCGGCACCCCCGCCAATCTGATATTGATGGCCTATCCTGAGGATAGGTCATCAATATATATAACTCGGAGAACCCCTTTAAGGACCCTGTTTCTGGTCAAGTGAGCATGCAACACGGTCTAAAATTGAATAGGATTGCAGCAAGAACTAACAGCATGAGAAAAGGGTTCAGGTGATCCGATGGAAGGATATCAGGTTAGGGATAATGCAGTACAGTGAGCGTACAGTTGGATTTTTTAAAAATAGGTTAGGTAACCCCTTTAAGGATCAAGCTTTTACTTCATTTTTTTTATTTATTGAATTCCAAGAGCCATAACTTTATTTTTTCTAAGGATGTGCGGGTATGTTTCTTTGAAGAATCAGTTGTATTTTTCAATGCAAATAACTTATTCATTAAGGTTTTTAACACTTTGTGGGTTAGGAAAGCAAAAATTGCAATTCTGCCCATGTTTTTTCTAATTACTACATTTTGTGCAATTCACTGTGCTGAAACAGCATGTTATGCTTATTTTACAATTATGATGATACCAAATTTATTGTTCCGCTGGTGGCTTGTGTCCGCTGCTCCACTCATCCTATGTCTGTCCTCTGAGCATGTGTGAATAGGAACTTAGTTCATCGTATCTCTACTCTATTTCAGCACTGCAAGGGCTACACTGTCCTCTCATTGCTTTGTGCACTGTTGTTCAGCTGCTGACTATTAAACTCAATAATACCCCTATATGCTAGGCTCCATGTCCCACACCTGCTCAACAGGTTATTTATGGCTCTGCTAGAGCTTGCTAAAGAAGCTATAATCTATTTATTCCTGTGTTCGTGCTGCAGCTGGATTCCTGGACTTTTACTCTCTCTGCCTGCTCTGCCCACAGTCTGTTTCTTGACTACGAGTATTACCCCCTAATACCTTGCATTGGTGTCTTTGATCCCTGTGAGTCAATTCTAACCACTCCTGATGGTTGGAACAGTGGATACACATATGCAGACTGTAACAGGTCAAGAAATGAATCTTGCTAACCCATTACAGATGAGTAAGGGCTCATGCACATGACCGTATGTGTTTTGCGGTCCGTAAAAAAGGGATCTTCAAAAAATATGGATGAAGTCCGTGTGCATTCCGTATTTTGTGGAACGGGACAGCTGGCCCCTGATAGAACAGTCCTATCCTTGTTCGTAATGAGGACAATAATAGGACATGTTCTATTTTTTTGCGAAACACTAATATGGACATACATAAACGGAATGCACATGGAGTAACTTCCGTTTTTTTTGCGGATCCATTGAAATGAATGGTTCCGCATACAGTCCGCAAAAAAAAAACGGAACGGGCACCGAAAGAAAATATGTTCTTGTGCATGACCCCTTAACCTGAGCTTTGCCAGGAGGTAGCTCAACAGTGTGACTGCCGTGAGCGATTGCTGTATTTTGTTCACAATATGTCGAAATTAATGCTTTGACTACTATTATAGCCACTACTCCATCTGGAGGTTCTGCTTTACATCTGTTGCTACCTCCGTGCCTTGATGGAGATCCCAAGCTGTGTTGTGGCTTCCTTAAAGGGGTTGTCGGGGTTCACAGCTGAACCTGGACATACCCCTAATTTCACCCAGGCAGCCCGTCTGACTAGGGCTTTGGAGCATCTCATGCTCCGATGCCCTCCCTTGCCCTGTGCTGGATCGCGCAGGGCAAGGGTTTTTTGCTTACATTATACACACTGCCGGGCGGAGGCTAAAGCCCGCCCATCAGCGCCGGTGACGTCACCGGGCTCACTGCTGGGCGGAAGCCTCCGCCCAGCAGAGCCCGGTTCGTCACTGGAACCGGGCTGAATGCCTTTGCCTAATTAGCGCAGGGCGAGATGCTCCGATGCCCTAGTCAGGAGGGCTGCCTGGGTGAAATTAGAGGTATGTCCGGGTTCAGCTGTGAACCCAGACAACCCCTTTAACCAAAGCACAATTCGTTTTGTAATGCAACCACGTCTGTTTTCTTCTGATCAGAACAAGTCAGCGTTTGTGATTTCACTTCTGTCAGGTGAGGACCTCTCCTGGGCAAGTCCATTGCAAAAGAGAGGCGATCCTGTTACCACTAACCTGCAAGAGTTCCTAGCCACTTTTTGCAGAGTCTCTGGAAAACCTGGATGTGTCTTTTCTGCTGCCTCTTCCATTCTGCAACTTCACCGATGCAATTTTTCTGTCTGATAATATGTAATACAATTTTATGTATTTTAATGTATTTTTTTTAACTGAGGAAAACAGTTTTTATTTGTGGTTTTTTTTATATTTATATATTTAAGATATTGTACTAGTGATCGAGATGCCTAGTTGTGGTACTTCACCACTAGGAATTTTATTTACTAGTATAATACACTACAATACATACAGTCTGTTAAGCTTGTTCAAAAAAACATACAGGCATCTTAGGTGGCCCTGTCTCTGCTATTAGGTGTAGTAAGATGGCAATCATTGGGGTCATTGTCGGAGCCCCTGTTGCCATAGAAACCACCAGTACTCCACAATTGCATTGCTGGTAATTGATAGCCTTGACAGTTAACCTGTCAACCAGTAATCTAAATCCCACTGCGGGAGACCTGCTGTGTATTACATATGGAAATAACTGTACAACATATCAAAAAAGGATGTATTAATGCATCCATTTGTAGCAAAGGGCTAAAGTTGGTCATTCATTAGTGATTTCACTAGGTCTTTATCTAACTGACTTAACATTCATAGTTGCTATGTGAATGTTGTTTCTAAAATGGTCACCAATTACCAATTGATCTGTATCTGTATTGATGGGATGGAAATCTTTCATTTGACATGAACAACTTTTGAAAGAGTGCTCCTGACGACGGCCAAAAAACATACAACAGATATCTGATTAAGGTCAGCATTACTCATGCTTTTTCATTTCATAAAACTTGATATTCAATAGGAAATCATCTAATTAATCCAAAATAAAAAAGGTAGTCAGTTAAATACAATAATTAGTGTTTGCTTTCTGCTTGGAATTACTGTGTTTCATGGGTGAAGAGATTTACATACTGTAGATGTTTCAGCTTTTCAATTACAGTATATAATTGAAGGCATTGAAGATAATGCTGTCCTTTCCATGTATAGCCATAGAGATATTTATATTTAAATCACAGGGATAACCTCAAAGGGGAGACACTCATCCACACCTTTCCCAAACCAGGTATAGGGTACCATTTCTCTCAAATTAGGCAGTGTCTCAAAAGAAACCTTACTGCCTATACTAAACCTAACCAATAATAACTTAGGCCTCATGTACACGGACAGCATCCGTATTTTGCCTATCCATGATTTGAGGATCTAAAAACAGATAGGAGACGTGTTCAGGAGACCTTATACTGCCCTCAGGCCAGCATTATCTCAAGTCAGCCAAAATACAAAAGTTGCCCAACTGGGCCATTTCTGCCGACCATTGTTAGAAAGTTATTACACAAATTGTTAGCAATGGATTATGGAAGACTATAACCTGAAAGGATAAAAAAGAAAAAAACTTCCCTATTGTAGTAATTTAATATATAACTTTTAATGATATACCTTAAAGGGGATATCCAATACTATAAACTGCCCCCCCTTAGGGCGGGCCCCTCACAGGGAAAATACTTACGTCACTCCCTGCGCTGCTCCTGGTTCATGTACTGCCGCTGCTTCTCCCCCTGCGCCAATGAAAACATCCGGTGTCGTGCGGGGGTTTAGCCAGTGGCAGGCGGGGATAGGGACAAGCCTCCCTAGCATTGCAGGTGACGCTAGGAAGGGTCTTCCCCGTCCCCGCCTGCCATTGGCAGCTCCCCCTCAACATCGGATTTTTTCATCAGCGTATGGGGAGAAGCAGCAGTGGTGGTGCGGGGACCAGGAGCGGCACAGTGAGCGCTGTAAGTATATTCTCTGTGAGGGGCCCGGCATATGGGGGGAAGTTTATAGTATTGGATAACCCCTTTAAAAACTAACCCCCCATATCATAAAACAACTAAAATATAAAGGCAAAGGGTGATAAACACAGGATGCCTATATGTGGGATCAAATATGTTAATGGTCCTTAAGGGGTTTAGTTTTTAAGATATATCATTATTAGAGATGAGCGAGCACTAAAATGCTCGGGTGCTCGTTATTCGAGTAGAACTTTTCCCGATGCTCGGGTGCTCGTTTCGAATAACGAACCCCATTGAAGTCAATGGGAGACTCGAGCATTTTTGCAGGGGACCAAGGCTCTGCCTAGGGAAGGCTGGGTGAAAACCTGGAAACCTCAGAAAATGATGGAAACACCACGGAAATGGACAGGAAACAGCAGGGGCAGCATGCATGGATGCCTCTGAGGCTGCCTAATCCCACCATTACCCCAAATTCTCCTACTGGGGCATGTGTGGTACCGATTCTTCTCAGTTTAAAATCGTATACGTCCCCTATCTTGGGACCATATATTTCATGGATTTTTTCGACCACGGAAAAGGAAAAAGAGCTTGCTCTGGCCAGGGGAGTGTCTTTCCTACTGCAGCTAAGGGGACGTGTCCATGCTCTGCCTATCACAGGTCAGGAGGCAATTAAAAGAAGAACCAAAAAAACCATCAGTACAATATCTAATACGTTCCCTATCCGGGTAAATTGTTTGGAGAGAGGACCTGTAGGTGGGGGGAAGGAGGTTTCGCTGGAAGAGCCAGAGGAGTGCCCCCTGGGCTAGCGTGTGTGGTGGTGACAACAGCCGGATGGATTTGGAAAAACTGTAGAATCAACCGGTACGGTATGTATTCTTCTCAGTTTAATACCGTATACGTCCCCTATCTTGGGACCATATAGTTCATGGTTTTTTCGACCACGGAAAAGGAAAAAGAGCTTGCTCTGGCCAGGGGAGTGTCTTTCCTACTGCAGCTAAGGGGACGTGTCCATGCTCTGCCTATCACAGGTCAGGAGGCAATTAAATGAGGGGCACCTATCCGGAAAAATAGTTTGGAGAGAGAGAAAGAGAGGAAAAAGACGTGCAGTATGGAGCAATTACACGGAAACTATTAGATTAGGCAGAGGTGGTCTGCTTAATTGCAACCCAGACAAATGAGAGAAAGAGAGGAAAATGATGTATTTTTAAAAGTGACGTTCAGTATAGATCAGGGGTGCACAACGTTTTCTGGGTGGGGGCCACATTGTCCGACTGAACCAACGTCAAGGGCCGAAAATAAAATTTAAAGGGGTATTACCAACTGAAATACTGTATTTATGGCAGATTGAACACACAGTGTATACCATTAATGTCTAGTTCCAGTTCCAGGAGTCCCATCTAATGGGAGAAATACATGAAAAATGCATGTGAGCAGCCACAAAACATGGACATACATGTCTGTTACCAGATGGATGGGGCCACACAGAATGGTATCAATGGTGGCATGTGGCCCCCGGGCCACAGATTGTGCACCCCTGGTATAGATCAAGTGTAGTATGTGTTCTATGTATACTACTCAGTTTAATACCGTATATGGCAGCTCTCCAGAAAAATAGTTTGGAGAGAGAGAAAGATCTGAAAAAGACGTAAATTGTTTGGAGTGAGGGCCTGTAGGTGGGGGGGCAGGCTGGGGGGAAGGAGGTTTCGCTGGAAGAGCCAGAGGAGTGCCCCCTGGGCTAGCGTGTGTGCTGGTGACAACAGCCGGAAGTAGTTAGAATGAAGACGCAGGACCCCAACTTAAAAATTTAGCATCAACCGGTACAATTGTCAATTATGAGCTCGCTCAAGTGTGGCATGACTTTTTAGATGGAGATTGCATGTGGTGACGTACTCCCTGGAACCCCATAGTCACCCCTTCTCTGATGTGCTAGCCCGGAACATTCTCTGCCCCAATTCGCAAGACCTTTTGCAGTCTCCGTGTGCTGACAGTGGGGATTTACCAGTGTTGTCTGAGGAGGTGGTGGACAATGGCGAGACACAGGTGTCGGGGGGTGAGGTAGTTGTATGGGAAGCAAGTTACAGTGGGGACTCCTTGGGAGGACTTTCTCATGATGGGACAGATTCAACTTGGGTGGATCAGGCACAGGAACAGATCATTTTTTTTTTTGTGTTTATTTAACTTTTATTTAGCACAAATAACCACAGAGATATTTATTCGTTATCTTCGCTGCGCAGTCTGGCGTTGGGGTTCGTCACTTTGATGGCGAGCTGTGCCGCTCTCTCCACAATGGTCTGTAGGTTCTTAGATGGAGACTTTGTTGGCGATTTCTGCACAGAAGGACTTGTTGCTCATCAACAGAACCTCGAGCTCCTTCACATTGTGGACCAGGAATTTGCGGAACCCTGTGGGCAGCATGTCTTTGGTCTTCTTGTTGCTACCGTATCCAATGTTGGGCAATATAGATACGCAGGTAATATTATTTTTCACACCTATCCCAAAAATAAAATTTACGCAGTTTGCGCAAATAAAACTGGAAACTGGAACTGGAGAGAGGGTCTGTAGGTGGACCTCCGGAAAAATTGTTTGGACAGAGGGCCTGTAGGTGGACCTCCGGAAAAATTGTTTGGAGAGAGAGCCTGTAGGTGGACCTCCGGAAAAATTGTTTGAAGAGAGGGCCTGTAGGTGGACCTCCGGAAAAATTGTTTGGAGAGAGGGCCTGTAGGTAGACCTCCGGAAAAATTGTTTGGACAGAGGGCCTGTAGGTGGACCTCCGGAAAAATTGTTTGGAGAGAGGGCCTGTAGGTAGACCTCCGGAAAAATTGTTTGGACAGAGGGCCTGTAGGTGGACCTCCAGAAAAATTGTTTGAAGAGAGGGCCTGTAGGTGGACCTCCGGAAAAATTGTTTAGAGAGAGGGCCTGTAGGTGGACCTCCGAAAAAATAGTTTGGAGAGAGGGCCTGTAGGTGGACCTCCGGAAAAATTGTTTGGAGAGAGGGCCTGTAGGTGGACCTCCGGAAAAATTGTTTGAAGAGAGGGCCTGTAGGGGCCCTCCTGAAAAATTGTGGTAAAAGAGTGCCAGTTGGACCTCTCGAAAAATGGCGTTTTTTTGGTCAGCGTTAGGCAAAGACGATATG